>CABHPR010140508.1:0-14655 GCA_902168415.1 Peromyscus melanophrys | reverse complement strand
ATATATATATATATATATAGAGAGAGAGAGAGAGAGAGGTTTAATGGAATTTCCCTACATTGGGGGAGATGACACTCTCAAATATATACCGTATGGTAGCAAATTAAAACTAAAACACTACATATTTGGATCATAGAACATGAAGAGACTTGAATGTGGGTACCTGGGAGATCAGAAATTTGGATCCCCTTTGAGCTGTAGTTCCAGGCAGTTGTGAACCACCCAATAAGGATATGGGAAGTGAAATCAGGCCTTTGGACGAACAGTAAGCACTCTTAATGGCTGAGCCATCTCTCCAGGCCTTACTTATTACTTTTTTATGATACATTTCTCAATGGTAAAAATATATATTTTCTTCTCAGTAGGTATCAAATGAGCATGAGACATTAAGGATGAAATTGATCCACAGTTCCTGTACTTTGATCTGTCATATCGATATCAGTCACAGTTTATAAAAAAAAAAATCCAACTCAGGTCAGTAAAACAAAGAGGCTTCCTTGAGTACATAGTCAATAAGGCATATAATGAGAATTTGTCTGTTCAGTGTAGAGCTATAAGGGACATCAGAATTAAGCTGACTCTACTCTCTCATTTTAAAGTATAGAAGATAATAACAAAGCCAAGACTCTGTGTGTCTCCTACTCTCATCAGAGAAAACTTTATAGTTAGTCTTGACTAGTTCCCACTGGTGTCGCAGCGAAAGCAAATGAGCATAGCTGTTTGCTATTTGGTAGCTCTGTGCACCTCAGAAACTCTCATCCTTTTCTGGACTTCGTCTGGCTGATCTTCAGATGGGAATGACAGGCCGGACGATTTAGCATGAGTGACCTTACAGGGTAAGCTGCAGCGGTGCTTGCAAAAACGTCATCCTCACTGTCTTCAGCAAGTAATGGCTACTGTATGCCAGAGAAGCCCACCATGCCACTAGGCATTAAGCAGAAGAATGGTAGGAGTGACAACAAGCTTCCACACAGAGGGGATTTTTGTCTCCCAAAGAGTCAGAATACATCGGTAGGTAGTCTATTTTATGAACTCCATTGTTGACCTGCCTAAGGAGAGAAAAACCAGATGGTCCTTCCCCTGGTCACTTCCAGTAAAGTCTTACTAGTTACTTGAAACACTTCATTTTAGACTTCCCTCTCTTCCTTCCCCCAAGAAGCTCTGACATTCTCAAGCCTAGCTACATCTAATAGAAACAGAATGTAAATCACAAATGTAAATCTATGTAATCACCATGATGTAAAAGTAGGAAAAAGAGGGCTGGACATATAGCTTACTGTATGCTTAGCATACACAAGACACCACTGTGTACACACACACACACACACACACACACATTAAAATAAAACAAGTGAAATTTATTTTAATCATATATTTTATTTAACATGATACACCTAAGTCATCGTGAATTTAACCTGTATCCAGTGTGAAATGATTAGTAGACATCTATTATCCATTTTTCATACTAAGTCTTCAAAGTCCCTGTGTGTTTGACACTCAGATCACATCTCAGTAGGAAGCAGATATATTTTAAGTGATTAGTAACCATGTGTCAATGGTAGCTAACTGACCAAAAACCTATAGAGGTCCAGAGCCTAGGACATTACCACAATCTTCTTGATAAACAGTGGCTCTCCCAGTGAGGACTGAATAGTCATGTCCTAACACCTAAGGGGTGGGGACTCTGACCACTGGTTACACGAAGAAGTCAGGGGGAAAGCACCTAGAAAAGTAACATTTCTGGTATGGTCACACTTCTCTAGCCTGCTAATGTAAGTGGAGAAAACTGATACATACACAGTTATATATGTACCAAGTCACCGTTCTCAACCTCATTTCATTCTAATGTACAGATATAAGGCAGGAAAAAAGGCTCAGTGGACACACAAGCCTGTTGACACGAGTTCTATCCCTGGAAGCCATGTAAAGTTAGAAGGACAGAACCAACTCCACAAAGTTGTCCTCTGACCTCCACGTGTATCTTGTGGCATGCTTGCCTCCCACCATCACACACACACACACACACACACACACACACACACACACACACACGTACTCAAGAAGTACTCTTATTTCCTAAGCAACAATTCTCACTGCACACACACACACACACACACACACACACACACACACACACACACACACAGACACACACGTACTCAAGAAGTACTCTTATTTCCTAAGCAACAATTCTCACTGCCATGCTAGATCAGCTAACTTTGGAGCCAAAGACAGTTATGATATCTGGATCTTCCATTTTCTGTTAATGTCCAGTTCCAATTAGCCTTTCCTGTCCACTTACTATGAAAGGTTTTTTCTTTGAAATAACAGGTGCTACCTCACACTTTTTCAACTCCTTATGCTTACTAATCACCCAGGGTCCCTTTCCAATGCAGACTGCCATTCATTAAGTCCGGAGTGGAGCTGAGATTTTGTTTTTCTGAGAAGCTCCCAATGCTGCCCATGATTCAGCCTAGAACACTCCCAGTAGCAAGGCCACAGCTCTAGTAGTCGTTAAGACAGATTGGGTAGGAGTATGCTCATTGCTTAGCTAGTAAATTTTGAGAGTATATTCTTTTCATATATTTTCCTTATTATAATTTTAAGCAGATGTATGTGGATTCATAAATAAAGGCTTATTATTGATCAATTATTTTAGTTCTAGTCATGGAAAATGATTATGGTGACCAAGTAGTAATTCAGTCAAGGGGCTCTTAATGGCCTTGTGTGTTACCAACATTGTTAAGTTGGTGGGGTTCCAACTCTCCTCACTGCAGTGAGATTAGAAATGAACCTCCAGTCTTGGACTTTTTCTCAATGTCTAAGCATGAAGAAATTATATATTGAGAGCAAACATCAGACCAATTTCCCTTTAGTTATACATTTTAAAGCACAAGAGTCATGTTTTGTATTTGTTGCCCTTAACTTTGAATTTTTACCTACCTTTACTAAAGGGTGAAGGGACACATGCAGCATGGGCTGCTCCTTTCCAAACTGGATTAAGTACAGACCACATACAAACACCAATTTTCAGCACAAAGAGATCCTTTATTTAAAAAGATAGAGACGGGTGGCTGGATGTGAATCAGGCAGAAGTGGTTTTTAAGGCGAAAAAAGGGGAAGTCCTTGCTAGGATGAGTTGGTTAGTACCGATTGGACATGTTGGTCAGTGTAGCCAAATAAGGGATTTTGATCACTGGACCTTGGTAGTCAGCCTTAGGAATGAAAAAACAGCCAAATAAGGGAATCTAGTGGTTTAGAAAAAGGAATGTGTGTGGGGAGTAGGGGGCAGGACCCACTAACACCATGTTTGGGCCTATTAGAGCATCCTTAACCTGCAAAGTCCAAGTGTGGAATGCTCCAAACGCTAAAACTCTTCGAGTCCTGACCTGACACATGTGGAAACCTCAACCTCTGCATGTGGATGGTGTTCTAGTTTGCTCCTCTGTCACAGTGCTAAAACAACCTCATCAACAGCTGCTTGAGAGGAAAGGGTTTATTTAGCTTACAGGTTACAGGCTATCATCAGGAGGCCAAAGTAAGAACTGAAGGCAGAATCCTGGAGGCAAGGACTGAAGCAGAGGCCATGGAGGAGTGCTGCTTACTGGCCTGCTCCTAGGCTCTTGTTCAGCTCCCTGTCTTATACAACCAGGACCACCAGTGGTGGCATTGCCCATGCTGGACTGAGACTTCCCATATAAATCGACAATCAAGAAAAATACCCCACAGACATGCTCACAGGCCATTCTGATGGAGCAATTCCTTAACTTGGGCTTCCTCTTCCTTGGTTTTTATAGTTTGTATCAAGTTGACAAAAACTTCAGGACAAGTGGCTAAGAGAGTTATGCAATTTTTCTCTGATGCTTCAAGGTATACCAATTTGGCTTCATGAATACAATTATTCCAAAATACTGCATGAAATTGCAATAAGGCATGTGTATAAGGCATATTGGAAATATACATGAATTCTGTGTTTAGACTTGGACCCTTTCCCTAAAGTATCTCAATGTGTATATGCAAATATTCAGAACTCCATTTTTAAAAAGGGAACTCTAAACCACATTTGCTCTCAAATGTTTTGATTAAGGCACACTCAACTCTCACCACAAGTTTATGCCTGGCCCTTGTTCTATATTTTCTCCACTAATGATGTATGCTAGCAGGACCCTCTGAATGGTGATTTTTTTTTTTTTTTGCCGTTTTCTGATAACACAAAATCTCAAGTCAAAAACCTCAGACAGCAGATCCCACTGGTGCTCTCAATATCAACTCCATCTCATCAGGCTGATCACTTCTACAACTCAAACTTTGCCTCTTTTGACAACAGAGCACACTTATCTAAGAGGAAGTCAGCCAGACTGATGAAGCTCTGCTCTATGCTTGTGGTAGTATAGTTTATTGATGCCTTCACTATCATTTCCCCACTCTTGTTTCTAAGATTTTCAAACTCACCTAGTTATGGAATAAAATTCTCTGTTTTTATTCTCATTGCTAATTTTTTTCTCCAGCTAATAGAAGTGGACCTATAAATAGCTCCTATGTGCCTATTAGCAAACCAGAAAATACAACTCAGTGATAAAGTATTTGAACATGCTTATCTGATAAAAATACAAGGCTCCTGCCTCCCTTCTCAGGTGATTTTTACCTTAAGGTGAGTAAATAATGTTACTTAAGCTAATAGTTGCTGTTGATTGTTTTTCAAAATCAGAACACATCTAATGTGTTCACTCTCATTAGCTGGTGCCAGGCTACTCTCAAGTCTAGAATACATTTTGAACCAGACTACCAGCAGGTTACTTGCGACTTCCACTTTTAATAGTAGTATATCCCCTAGAAATATAAAGTCCCAGGAGACACACTTCTCATTTGTGCTACAGTAGCAGCTCCAATAGTGATAAATTGTTTGAGAGAAGGCTTTTTGAATTGACCTACATTTTTTAAATGATGGTTATTAATTTTACTTTTGCAAAACAGGAAATTAATTAACAAGCTGAAAGTCTATTAAAACAAAAGAAGCCTTTCCAAATTCTTTCCCCTGCCTCCCTGAAGATCATCTCTTCCTTATCACTGCTACAATGATACAATGCTTGTGCCAGGAACTAACGATTGGCATTATGGGAGTCTGCCTTGGGACCATTAGGCTCCAGCTGCCCCCTTGGATTTGATTATTGACTCTCCGCCACTGAGTAAATAGAAAATCAGAAGAATTGAGCCTCAGACTGTGGTCTCTATTCATAACTGTTGTCAAAGCTGCAAAGGAGAAAGGGAAGTCAAATTGTGTTTCAATGTAAATGAATCTCTCATATTTGTAGCTCAGATAGGTGACTTCATCTCTCTTAAACAGAGTATACTTTACGGGAAGTCAACACAAAGTCATCTAAAGGCTTTTCAAGGCATACTCCCTGTCTGTTCCACTTTTCTACATGCGGGTGATTTTGCTTGACTCATCCTCACACACCCCACTATTGTGTTTGTTCAAAGAAATCCCCTAGCAGAGAAATACAGCATTTGTGTAAATTGAACAAAGAAGTGGAACAAGTTCAAACTGTCTACTTATGAATCACAAAGATTAGAACATAGAACATACTTTGACATAATACTCAGCTCAGAAAATCCTAAAATAGGTGCTTAAAAGTTTTGCAACTTTTCAAATCTCTAATGTTGGCATGGAATTGGAACTTCTTCTTACATTCAAGAATCCAGGTACTTCCCACCCAAGAAAGGTTAATACATTGATCTTTTTCAGCAGAGGGCAGCATATCCTGGCATAGGCCTGGGTATGGTATCCTCAGAGAGATCACATTGTCAGTGGCAGTATAACCCATGGCACACTTTTTAATTGTGAAGCAAATAAAGCTTTGGCAACGGTCTTCTTACTAGCATTGCAGATAATCGTTTCAAAGCCTGTGAAGCTCTGTTCTGATTTGTTAATGACAGAGCTCCAGCTGTCCACACTATGTGTAGATGGCAATTTTTGATTCTCAAATCTGTATGGTATACATTTTAGAATTGGTGAATACAGCACTTTAAGCACCAATCTCAAATACTTAAGTATGTGTTTTCATGGGAATGGTTTTATTTGATTGGAACTAAAATTTGAGAAGAACATGAAGTCAGGTGCATTGCAGTTTATGATTCCCTCTTCATGTGTGACTCATGTCAGTCCATAGAAGTTCTGACACCATTATGATAAGCTCTTAAAAGACCACTGTAAATCTCTTGTGACTTACAGAAAGAAAAGGAGTCTATCTCAAAGGTCCTGAAAGAACTAATATGGACTTCCTGGTATATACACTCTGGGTATCAGATACAAAAGGATGCACAGCAAGAACAGAATCAGAATTTTAGACCTGGAAAGAATCTTAGATAATATTTTTTTGATCAAAGGTATCCTTTAAACCAGAAACTAAAAATAAGAAGGATGAACCAAAAGATCTAAGCTTTGAGGCATCATGGAAGCTGTGCTATGTCTCATGCAAAGAGTCACACATGCCTCAAGATACAGAGTTGGATATCCAGCTACTGCATGCCTAAACCATCTCATCTAAAGCAAAGTTTAGTTAAAAAGGATAAATGTAATTCTAAGTATTCCCATCACTGGCAATCTAACTATAAATTTATCCCCGTACTTGGAAGTTATAAAAAATATCTAATAGTGTCAGTTTAAATCACTGATTTCTTTCTTTAGCATTTCTTTAGAGTCTTTTACAATCAGCATTTTCCCTATACATATTGTGCATATAAAATTATGACTCATGGTAGCCAGGCAACAAATTTTGTAAAAGAGATTGAAGCTCCCAAGTGCCCAGCTAATTCCACATAGAATCATATTATCAGTTAAATACACATAAGACAAATAAAAACACAGATCCCAAAGCTTCCCCATGCTCACTGTTAATTCAGTAAGAGTAGAGCAGTAATCTGGGCTACTAGATGCATTTTTTTCCCTCTGAGAGTGACTATGAAAATTAAACTTAGCCCCCTTTCCCTAACACTAGCAATCTGAAAATGAATTAGGCTGATTTGTTCTATCCTTTCTAGAAAATGCTGCACCTTTCCCAATGCACTGTACCACTAGAAACCAGAAAAACAAACAAGCAGCAAGATCAGCTGCATACCCATAAAGAAGGGAGTATGACATGCTTTATGAGAATAAAGACACCTGTGTTAGGGTGGTCAGATTCATGAAGTATCCTGAGCAAATATATCAAGGGCAGCTGAGAATTGTTGAAAATGATCTAAGAACTCATTAAAACTGTAAACTCAGACTTGATAAACACTTTCTCATGCATGGCTCTGTATGCTACCTCACACTTTACATTGCAGAACAACAAATCCTGTCCTCAATACCAAGGTCCAGTTAGTATGCCACATGACTTTGTAAAACAAGTCAAAGAAATGGTTAATCTGATTAGCTAGTAAGTATGTAAAGACGAGTCATCATTGCACAGGCCATTTGTGTTATTTAGACTATTAGACTATCTGGTTCCTTATTTAGATTGTAAAATACAAAACATTTAATAGCAATTGTATTGGAAATCTAGTGAATAAGAATTTTTAAAGATTTATTTATTTTATTTTATGTGATGAGTATTTGTGCTGCATGTATTTCTGGGCACGACCTGCATGCCTGGTGTCAGTAGAGGACGGCAGATCCCCTGAGACTGTAGTTACAGACAGTCGTGAGCTGCTATGTGGATGCTCGGAATTGAACCCAGATCTTCTGCAAGAGCATTCAGTGCTCTTAACTACTGAGGCACCTCTTAAAACCAAATAAGAAGATTTTTATAAGTGACTGATCAAAAACTTTCAAAATTACGACCGCCCAAACAATTAATGGATAATGTTCAAAACTGAGGGTACACATACTCATGTAAGTGCTATATTCAATCACCATGTTAAGACATGCTGAGATGCTATAGAGGAATAATAAATATAAGGTTTTCACTCCCATGAAGCAAATGTAGTTCACCATTCAAGGGAATGGAAATAATTTTGGACTTTCCTTAATTGTTGAAAGAATACCACATAGATACATCCATCATATGGCTTATGTGTAAATTATTCCAACTCAAACAGAACCCCAAGTAAATGCACAGGGAGCTCTCTGATTGCATGTGAATTTATAGCTATCAGCTAACTCAGGGATTACTCAGTGCCATTGTAGGGATTTTTAATGCTCCAGGAAAGAGAATGGGTCCACACATTGATAGATTTTAAAGCGGCACAATTGCTGTGTTTCAGGACAAGGTCGTCTTCTTTTACCCATGAAAAGCATAAGTTAGTCTGCTACATTTGGAGCTGAATATAATGATGAAAATGGTCACAAAAGCTCATGCCTGGAAGATAATCTTCCCCCACACCCCTCCATTGACAGTCAAAGTGTCTCAATCCTGTCTCTAACTAGCTTTTTTTTTTTCTCGTTGCTGAGGCATCCCAATAAGAAAGTCACTGCTGATTTGTGGGTATGCTAGATTACATAATTCCTTTGAAAATCTCTTTTTATGGCTCCCAATCTTTTGTTTTTCAGTCTGTTTTTGTTTTATTAATATAGATTCAAAAGCACTCTACCAGGAAAGTAACATCCTTGTCTGGTCCTACTCATTTTCAAAGTGTCTCCATGAAACTCCAAGGTCTCTTCCATCACAATCCTTCAACTCTCATCAGAGCACCAGATTTTCCTACTTCTCTTCTACCTAAAATACCACCTTAACTTTGTTGGCCATTTTTGGCTTGCTTCCCTCCCTCAACTGGAAATATTAAATTCTATCCTAGGATTTGCACAAAACTATGTGACCTATATGGAATAACATTTACAAGTCTCTGTTTCAATTTCCATATATGAAAAATGGGAGTACTGCCTCCAACATTAGTTGAGGATCAAATGAAAAATAGAACAAGTTTTTTAGAGATTTTGAAGTACTAGCAAACTTGCTCCTAACAGTGCAGAAAATGTGAATTATATAAGGTAAAGCCCATAATATCCTAGGGGAAAACTCTTTAAAAACAACAGAAATGGGCCAGGCAGTGGTGGTGCACGCCTTTAATCCCAGCACTCAGGAGGCAGAGGCAGGCGGATCTCTGTGAGTTCGAGGCCAGCCTGGGCTACAGAGTGAGTTCCAGGAAAGAAACAAAGCTACACAGGGAAACCCTGTCTTGAAAAACAAAAAAACAAAAAAACAAAAAAAAAAACCCAGAAATGACCCAAATACATTTTGGTCCAAAATTTCCTTTTGTATTTTGTATAGGTAGAGTTAAACAGTCTGTTTCTCTGAGAAATAACTATTGTGTTGAGTTTATTTACATGTTTCAATAATACCCAAATCAAGGCTTGTGAGGTCCATTTATTTTATGAATGGAAGAGACACTGTTGAATCAGAGGAAATAGTGACATCTCTTCTGAGACTTCCAACTGTGAAAATTTGCTTTGAATAAAACAATGTTGTAACACTTTTGCAAACCACTGTTCTTTATAATCATTCAAAGGCTCCTCCTTGACTTTAGAATAAAATCTCATTCCTTTTCATTATCTAGTACAAAGAATTATTCAGTCTCTTCTCTAGCTACTCTCCCCCAACCCTGTTTTTGGGTGCACACAGTGTATCCTGTTCACTTTTTGCCTCCTAGCATTTATGCTTTGTTGTACTTAAGGCTATAAAGTGACTCATAGTGTTTTCTCATCATTTAAACTTTCATGCAGACATCTCCTGCCCCACATGAACCATCAAGGTTATTTGAATTTCTATCACAGGACTCAGCCTTATTTTGATGTTATCTGTATATATTCTGTGTTCCTCATGAGAGAGCTGATACCAAGATGTATATTTTATTCCTTTTAGGAAATCTAGTATCTAGAACAATGCATTGCACATGATAGGTACTCAATATAGGTTGAATGAATTAAATAATAAATATGCACAAAGAAGGAACACAAATATACAAAAATAGTCATTCAATGGGAAGCAGCAAAAGGCACCAATATTGTCTAAGCCATTCGAGGATTCAGGACTATTGCTGAATCAGTAAAACACATATTTTATAAGTTTACAGTGTGATCTCCTTTCTGCTTCCTACATCTTCCCTATCTCTAAGACCAATATCATTTACAAGTGCTATTTGCATATTCACCTTCATTTACCACCTAATCATAAAGGCCACCATAGGAACATACTATGCAGCCAGAACTTAATGAAACAGTCAAATAAGGCAGCAAGAGAAGTGCTGTACTTGGACATGTGAGCTCGAATCTCTAGTCTGCCCTTATCTGACATGTGTCCACTGGAAAGATTCCCCCACTGATCTGAACTGCATCATTCTTTCACCTTGCCAATCTTAGTGCAGAAAATCATTTTTTTTCACATATTGTTGTCATTACCATCCAAGTGTGCACAGAAGTTAGCCAATGATTAAGAATGAACATAATCTTTAGAGTAAGACAAATCTGGTTCTGAATGCTAGATACAATATTCAGTATCAGGGTGACCCTGGAAAACACTTAATCATTTGAAGCCAGTTTTCTTATACAGAGGGATATAACCATTCCTTTTCAGTTTACTGCAAATTTAGGAGATTAAAAGGTGTGAATTTTGCTGGGCGATGGTGACGCACGCCTTTAATCCCAGCCCTCAGGAGGCAGAGGCAGGCGGATCTCTGTGATTTCGAGGCCAGTCTGGTCTACAGAGCGAGATCCAGGACAGGAACCAAAACTACAAAAAGAAACCCTGTCACGAAAAACTAAAAAGGTGTGAATTTTAAGTTTCCTGATAACATTACCATCACCATTTTTACCCAGGCTTAGAGATGGCATAGAATAACTTTTCTTTGCAGACAACATTATTATAGGCCTAGGTAGTAGATGTACCATTCATGCTTCTCACTGACTGAGTTGCATTTTTAGTCATTCTGGAATTATATAAAGAGAGTAATAAATAATCATGCTCTCCTTCATTTGCAGGCACAGTTCCTTAAATCTATGGTTGCTCTTTCCATGTGCTAGCAAAAGCTTTACTTCATTATTTTGCATGGCTCCTTCTCAACACCCCCTCCTATGACTTTAAAAGCTCCCATTAATTTCCAATTAGTAAACTTTAATTAAAATGAACATGTATCATTGCTTTTAGCAGTTGTATTCATAATGCATGTATAATACATGCAAATTTTGTTCACAGTGTTTCAAATGGCTTATTTCAGAACAAACAAACACATGGATGCTATTTTTAAAGATTTTTATCTACAGAAAGATTTTAGACTCTGATCCTTCGCTAAAATAACTATAATTTCATGGCGATGCAATGAAAAGTCAGCAACATCGATAAAAAAATCTATCTTATTCAATATTGTAGCAGGTTAAAACATGAATAATGATCTCTGAGCTTTAAACCACTTGGTACCCTGGTGTTACTGCAGTATTTAAGTAGAATTCATTTGAAAAATAGAGCTGGAAGAAACCAAGAGATACTTCTAATTTAAGGATCTATGGTAGTCTAACATATTACACTGTTTCTAATACAATAATCTTAGCTGAGTCCTTTTTACCACTTATTATGAAAGGTACACCCACTAAAGTTCTATTCTAATGTTTAACACAGAGAACAACATATCAGAATGTATCTGAGTGTTAAATTTCACAATCATTCTCATTGTTTATAGATATCTACATTACATCAAAGAACTTAAAAGCATGTTTTCAAAAAATAAAGACTTATTTTTAGATTAGGGTTCTACCAAATTACCATGGGATTCCCCAAATATTTTGATCAAAACAAAAAATGGGTCAAGTAAAAATTCAGATTTCCACAGTGGACACCTCATTTGACCATGATGAAAGAGACCTGGTATTTCCAAAAAGAATCGTTCCACCTTGATGAGCCTACAATCTAAATAAACCTCATAGTCTATCAGGAATATTTTGCAGCGATACTTAATAAAAATGGACCCATGTGTTTCTCCGAGGGTTGAGCCAGTTAATGCACTTGTCTGACAGCCTTTCTGCTTTCCACCTTCCCGTGTGTGCCGTGCCCTATCAGGCTCTTCTGTTACACCCACTGACCCAGTGGCTATTTTCTCACTGTGATATTGTCTTCCACAGTTTTCCTACTCCTCACTTTCTGAGTACAATTTCCTGAATCTAATAAACACTATAATTAAAATTACTCTTCAGTTCACTGAGTTTGACACCACATGCTTTTCAGAAAATATCGTACTGTAGAGACATGCACAATTTTTCAGTGAATGTAACTAACAACTGTTTGCATTATTGATATGCAGATAACTAAAAGGAAGAGATTTCAAAATGTTTTGTAAAGTTTTCACAAGTTACCAAATAGTACGGTAAGCTCTCTGTACCACATTGTTAGATTAAAATTGCTAATCATGCAGTTCAAGCCACCAAATAATTCCAGTAATTAAATAAGCCTTCTAGTTCTTCCTCATAATTGAAAAAGAATATCCAACTCCAGGTCTTCCAAAAGTATTCTGTGGGAACTAGAGCTGCCACAGTTAACTGGTGTTTTTAGAAAGTCTCCTTGAGTTTGAGATATGGATGTTTCCACATCAATTTGTCTGACAACACACCATGGATCACTTTTCCAGAAAGTATCTTCTCTAAATATTTTCCAAGGCAAGAGATCACTACCTCTATCCCGTTTTACAAATATTGATCCTAAGAAGTACAATAGAATTTATGACACTTACTCTGCTCAGATGAGAACCCTGCTGTTCACTAGTTCACTAGAAAAAGATGTTTGTGAATCTGTTCTACAAATTCTCTGAACTGTTTCTTCATGGGATACTTCATCATGTCAATAACTTACAATGTCTTTCATCATAAACAGAACTACACGTGAAAGCACTTGGTAGGAAGTTTACATACATTACACTACATATTTACTAAGTCATTTTAAAACCAAGGAATCTCTGGAGTATTAGCCTATATATTCTTTGACACACATATTTCTTATGTGTTAGACACTGCTTTCCAAAAATTTTAAGCACATAAAAGTCAAAAGAACAGATTTCTGAGCATATTGTTCCACTACATTCCTATGTCCGTGAGTGATGTTTGAGGGATTCCCCCCCCCCACCACTAGTTTAGTCTTGTACTTCAGTTTATAAGTGGAAGTAATAACTATGAAAAGAGACTTGGTAGATAGAGTGGTAAGCAGCAAATCAACCAATGAAAATACCAAGTGCAATTAAAGTTTACCCAATGTGCTTACTACCCCTTTTCCAAAGGTTCTCATTTACACACGAAAGTAGACATGGGATACAACAAGGTAATCAGAAGTATTCTACATCAGTTAGGGTATCCCAAAGCCTGATCACTTGTACACACACACACACACACACACACACACACACACACATACACACACACACACACACACACACACATACACACACACTACATGAAATTGTGTATATATCAATTGATTCATTCTATATATATGACAGATCAAATATTTATTAACATTACTTTGAGCACAGGACTTCTTTAGCAGTTATCATTCATGTGTGGGTACCTTTGAGCAGTAACAATTCCTATTTAACTAGAATTAGTAGTCATACCCCCAGAACAAAGGAAAGCATACCAAGTGCAACACACCACAAATGCAAGATAAGGAAAAATGATTTTTAGAAAGTGTGACAGGAATCCTCTACTAATGAAATAGTGTGTCTACAATCTGGGGAGGAGTTGCAGCATATACAGAAAAGCTAGTGAGCCTGTGAGAAGATGTGATGCACGAGAGACCACAAACATGTCCATGCCCTTTTCTTACCTAACCTGAGCTGGGGGGGAGGGAGGGAAGGAGGGAAAGAGAGAGGAAGAGAGGGAGCACTTTAGAAAAAAAGAGTGACTAGGCTTACTACCACAGTCATCTTGGACGATTTCATGCAAATCAAAGCAGTGAGCATATAGGAGCAGTAGTAGTCCCCCTCGAACCCCATCCTGATACATTACCTCCAGATTTGCCCGAGCTGCAAAATGTGGATGAGTGACTGCAGGAGCCAGATGCAGAAGGAGCAGGACGCAGACCTGTGTTTGCCGCTGGTCCGGGTGGCCTCGTTGCTGTTGCTGCCGCTGTTGGTGGCGGCGATGTTGCTCTTGCTGGCGTTGGATGCTTGCCTCTGCGGCGTAGAAGGGCGAGCCTCGCCTTCCCCGGCTGCAGACCCACCGCTGACCACCGTCTTGCAATCCGGTCCAGGCGGCTGCTGGCAGCTGGAGGCCATGGTCGTGGCGCTGTCTTCGGTGCTGAAATCGTGCACAAACCAGCGGAAGCTGAACACTTGCACAGAGAGCGAGCCCAGCACCACGAAG
The DNA here is from genome assembly GCA_902168415.1 of Peromyscus melanophrys. NCBI lineage: Eukaryota > Metazoa > Chordata > Mammalia > Rodentia > Cricetidae > Peromyscus > Peromyscus melanophrys. The sequence continues at coordinate 338 of CABHPR010140508.1, read as the reverse complement.
AAGAGCGTGAGCCCAAACCACCAGCGCTGGCCGCGCAGGTAGTAGTCCACGGCGAGCCAGATGTCCGTTCCCACGTCCGCGAAGTACACAGCCACGGCCGCCAGGATCCAGAGGCAGTCCCACAGCGAGTAGCGCCGCTGCTCCCTTCCGAGGCGCAGGCACAGAGCCGCCGAGCCTGCCCCACCGCCCGGGCCGCCGCCGCCCGAGCCACCCGAGCCCGCCGAGCCACCGCTCCCCGAGCAGCAACAGCAGCAGCGCGAGCAGCCGCCGCCGTCCGGGCAGCAGCCGGCCCCAGCAGCCTCCGGGTCCTCGGCTCCGGGACCCGACGGCAAGCCAGG
>CABHPR010140507.1:17250-32434 GCA_902168415.1 Peromyscus melanophrys | reverse complement strand
TCATCATCATCATCATCATCATCATCATCATCATCATCATCATCATCTAACCAGGACAGACTATGACAGTGGCTGCTCACAATAAAACCCACAATTTCTCTCATAGCAGAAAATATTGTCAATTAGAAACCTGTTAAGAGTATATTTTTCACATATCAGAAGCTGATGCCCCAACTCCTAGAGAGGAAGTGAGGAATCCTCTTAGGCAGCTGCTTTCAACCTCACCAACCCAGAAGATGACGTGCCATTTCAGCAATCCCTTCTCCAGGAACTTAGTCTTTGGGCTTACTTGGATAATTTTTCCGGAATACATAAGCATATGTATTGCAGAAAGTATTAGGAATATCAAAAAGAAAAGATAGTAGTAACAACCAGTGCCTTCATTACTAGGAGCCTGGCTAAAGTATAAAATATGCGTATGGCATAACAGAAGAATTATAGAGGCTGAGTAAAATGATGTAAAAACAATTAAGAAAATATGATGTGACATTCAGAGTCTTCCAAATCAACTCAGGATTTTATTGATTGTTTAAAAATGCTTCATACTCTTTGGTGAAGTTTTTCTTTACATATTTCACATTATATTTTAATCAAGTTTACAATGTTTTATCATTTTATTTGCTGGAATGAATTCGATTTCTTCATCCATTGTCATTTCTCAATGGTTCTTAATGTATACACATGGCTTCACAAGCTACAACCGTGTGCCAAATTTGACCCTCCGTTCTGAAAATAAAGTCCTACTGGAATGCTTCAGTATTCATCTGTTTGCATACTGTCCATAGCTACTTTTCTGCACAGGAACAGGTCATTAGTTGCAACAGAAACTAAATAGCCAACACCAGAAATATTTATTATGTGGTCTTTTAAAGGAAAGGTTTACCAGCCCAACACATAGAAGAAAATTCATTGAACTTCATGTATTAAGTGTAAGCAACTTGCCTACTTAATCTTTGTACTATTTATATTTTTTATTTTTCTTAGGCTTTCTCAATTTGAAAAAAATCCAGTCTAAGTAATAACAATACTACCTTTCTATCTTATTTGAAATTTTAAATTTTTCCTCTACTCTGATTGCATTTCCAGGAAGCTATCAAATAATTCATGGGGTGGTTGATATCCTGATTCTAATAGGATCGCTTCTAAGGCATCACTGCAAAAATGATCTTAGTTTTATTTTTAGATGTGTATTTTTATCATGTTAAGGAAATATCAATCAAGTTTTCTTTTACTCAAGTTTTGTATTAGTCAAGAATGATCATTGGCTTTTATTAAAGAATGTTGGTTATCATCTTTTTATAGCATTCCAATTTTGACCTATAGAATATTAATAAACCTCCTAATGTGGTCAATCCAGAGATTCTGTCTATATCTCATTTCTGGGAAGACTTGCTGGTCAGGCCAGCTACAGGAAGTATAGTCACAGTCATTCTCCATCTACTTCAGGGTCTGCCTCAGTTGAGCAGAGCTGCCTGTCCACTAAGAGGAAGTTCATGGAGCTGGTGACTAAACAGTGATAGTACACACACTTCTCAACAGACTCAAGTTCAGGAAAGCCTGCTTTGAGTTCTCCATCTGCCCAGCTCTGCTTCTTCCTTCCATTCACATATATGGATTAATAAATATCCTGCACTTTCAAGTCCCATATCACATAGTGCCAAAGAACCTAACTCCCTATTTTTCATACAGTACTTAATATTTACTTCAATTTATATATATGGAAGTTTGTTTTTTAACAACATTAACTCATGGGGCTAGAGACTTGGCTCAGCAGTTAAGAGCACTGGTTGGTCTTCCAAAGGTCCTGAGTTTAATCATGGTGGCTCACAACCATCTGTAATGAGATCTGATTCCCTCTCCTCTCTTATGCCCTCTTCTGTCATGTAGGCATACATGCAAACTACATAAAATAAATGAATAAATAACATTAACTCATTCAATCCTGACAATAGCCATATGCAGTAGGTATTATTTATTAAATTACATTACAAATAATAATAGAATTTTATTTTATATAATTTATCTTTTATATTATTATTAATTTTAATACAAAAACAATAATAAAAAACAGTGGCGCACTACATATCTCCTATGATTATTTGATGAGAAAAAGAGCTTATGTGACTTAGAACACTCAATATGCTTGGCTTCAAGGTAAGTATTTTTTAAATGATAGCAATAATTATTCTGTATCATATATTTTTAAATATAAAGACTCGTAATCACTAAAGTAGTAGAATGTGAGGGAGCATCTAAAATGTTTATTGAATTTCAAAGATGAAAAATATGTACATACTTATCTAATAGTTACATAATATTTACATACTTATATGCCACAGCAATTCTTATACTTTTAGTAGTTCCATTGGTGTTTTTTTCTTAAATATACTAACCTCATTTTGCTCTAGTCAAGGAGAGTTTTTTTATTTCACTGCAAAAGATATTTGTTAAGTGCAGTGAAATGTGACCAAAATATCGTGAGAACAGATATTCCTAACAGAGTTAGCTATTGAAACAAATAAACATCTAAAGACAGGGAATCAGTAAAATCAATTGTGAATTTTCCACTTAGGAAACTAGCCTGTAGCCATCAATAGGAATCCATAAGAAATTTTAATGATAACAGAGAACGTTGAGTAGGCATGTAACTTAAAAACAATGTGTGATTCAGCATTGCGATGCACTTGCTTTTAGGAAGGGATGAGTATGAGGTTGACTGAGCATTATCATCTGGAAAAAGGTTATTAGAAGAGGAAATTAAAGATAAAACATGATTCCAACCTTGCAAAACATTATGAATAAGGATTAAAAGAAAACAACCTTGCATCTCATGAGTGAGCATTTCTGAATAAGGAAGTTGAAGACAAGTTTAAGCCACTTGCCATTTGTTTAATTTTAAATTAAAAAGTTATTGTAAGCTGTTTAGTTTCTAGATACTCCTAATTCAACTATGCATAGTATAATTGACTGAACTGAACATTATAGGACTCACATAGACTTCAGAATAAAAGCTCAGCAAGGTGATCACCATGTCATTAAACATATATTCACATGTGGGAAGAGGTTTAACATTTGTATTGTACATTGTATTGGAAGCATTTAATTCCTACTATGTACCTAGAACTTATTTTAAACCAGTTTCATGCCCAAACATATTTCATGTTTTTTTATCAATTCTTAATATTTAAAATAAAAGCCTACTACTTTATTTCTCTATAAGATAAAATAATGTGCCAGTGGATTTAAAAAAATCATATAAGTAGTTTTGCCACTATATCTCATTCTTGTAGATTGGCTGATAAAGACATATAATTAACTTAAAATAATTCTAATATCCATCAATCAACCATCCATGAGTTAGTTCCCCCAGGAAATCAGCTGATTGAACATTTCCTTTCAGAGGCATTTCACTTTCTAATACATCTTGACTTTTTTCCTTATACACGATGGTCAGGATGAGTGACCTTTATTTCTCAAAGTGTTTATGATTATAGGTTATAGATGTGGACTTTCACATTAAAAATGCTCATAGAAAAGCACAGACGTGCATACACATAGACTACTAGTGATCACTCGGTATCGCAGCAGAGCAATTTTGGCTAGCAACTCAGGTGAGGGAACCAAGTGTAAACCATTTTATCAACCATCCTGATATCTTTAGTGTTTGGATGTGTGGTTAACTGAGTTAATGAAAGTTTATTCTGCAACACATGTGCTACCAAAAGGAAGAGAAGAAAAAAGAAAGTAGGCAGAAAAGGAAAAGGTGTGTGTGGCGGGGGGTGGGGTGTAAAGAGACGAGGAGAGAAGGAAAGGTGAATGTGAAGTAGAGGTGAGGGGAGCTTGCTATGTAAAGTCATACAGTCCATAATTCAAGATCCTGAAATCAATTCTTTCAACACTGTTGTGAGGTAGACATTGTTACTCATTTTTCCTCTTACTGTGTTATCATCTGCTTGTGATAGTTAAACCGATGCTCAGAGGGGCTGGTGTGTTTAAGAGGACAACAACACAGCAGCGAAGGCAAGCCTGGAATCTGAATTTGGCCTTCCTGGTTTCCATGCCAATGAGCGCAACACTGTGCTGTGTTAATCTGACACTCTGCCTCCCACAGCACATGTGCTGACCTCAGCTGTGTACGGTGGCCCAGATGGCACAGTTTGGTGACCTTTTTGTTCTAATCATTTCTATTTATATAGTAGCATGCTTCCTTCACTGCCATCACAGTTCTAAGAAAATAAACTATGTAACTGAATGGTGTTTGCCTTCAAAGTACTGCCTTTGCCTCAAATTTCAGTTTCATAAAGCAAAATGCTTTGCATGGGTCAAATTTCAGTTTCATAAAGCAAAATGCTTTGCATGGGGTAGGCAACCCATAGATGTTGGCTGAAGGTCTGAGTGAATGTATGAATGGATGGAAAAGCAAACCCCACTAAAACAAACATCACTCTAACATCAATCTTTCTATTACCTCTGCTTAGCCTAAAAATACAGTGCCCACATTTCTGATACTGATCTAATAGCATTATGTCACCCTGGTCTCTGACTGCATCTTTGAGCCAGTGTTGGAGTTTGGGGACAGGTTATATCCTGAGTGTCACACAGAAAACCTTTTTTTAATCTTAGCTGTCTTAGCTGGAAAACAAGCTGTCTCCAATGTCAAAGGAGGTGCTACAAAATAGTGGGGAAGAAAGGTAGGAGGTCCCCATCTCTAGGACTGCACCTATATATAATTATCCCCCCCCCCAAAATATAAAAGAAAATATATTTACTTTATTACACAGGATCATATGAGAGTACCATCAACCTTATAAATCAAGAGAAATGTCATCAGAAGGAAGATTTCTCACATAAAATATTTTAAACATGGTTCTTTTAATGAGTTAATAACCTGGTAAAGTCATTTGATCTTAGCAAGGATGCAGGCTGAGTATAATCTGTTTAGAGGGAACATGCCACCCCCTACTTTATGTGAACCCTATCTTTTCTTCAGTTATACTTTCTAATTATTTATAAATATATAGAGTGCCAAGAACAGTGGAACTTATTAAATATAACACAGAGTGCTAACTCTTGATCCTATCAGCCCATGTACTATCTGAAAACAAAAGATTTTCAACATCCTCAGCTGACAGAAAGCCTTACGAGCTACACTTGCCACATGCATTTTATTAAGTACCTTGCAGCTTATGTCCTGTGATTTGCAGCAGTGCTTAAGAATAAGCTGTTTTATCAGTTCAGTGACCCAGAAAGACTATATATGTACAGCATATACATGAGAATATTTATGATGGTGATTAATTATAGAGAACGGCACCTCAGAAGCATGCAAATGAAAACGTGGATAACATATTCCATTATTAACATTCCTGTGTGGAGTGGGAGGTCTGGAGAGAGAGGAACAATGGCATGCAGAGAAGTTGGGTCAGACAAAGGATAAATCAGTTGTAGGAAAACAGGGGAGGAATTACCGTAAGCATTAAGCAATCATTCTAACAGGAGGAGCGCTGAGTAATAATGCCATATTTGTAATTGTAATGATGGTCTTATAAATCAGGGATCAATTCTGAAAGCAGACTTTTATATTTTTGAATAAACGTAGATAGTATATCCACAACAGTAATGAAAAAGGTTCGTGTTATGCCTCAATAGAATCTTAAATCCTCAAACACAACTCTCCACATGGATCCGAGGCAGGAAAAACTCCTATCTTTTCATAGACGAGAATCATTGCGCTGATTTTCTTTGGCTAGCATATGGTAGTCCACTTGCTCCTGATCTCTGAGTGTCACTCAGATGTCTTGACAGTGAACACTATCCAAAGCAAAAGAACCAAGACCCACAACTACACTTCAGGTTCCTCATGAATGGAGCAGTGGTGACTTTGCCCGTGGCTTTCCCATTTGCGGGATACTTTAAGCTCTTTATAAACTGGACCTTAGTTGTGTTCCCACAATGCTCCAGACTATGCCATGCACGTGACAGACATTTGGCAATGTTTCTCAAAGACTGTTCTGTGCTTCAGAAAAAAAGAATTGGAAGAATCATACTGGAAAAAGAAGGGGAAATCCAGAAGCCTGGCTAAGTGTCAATATCACTCCTACGTTTTAAAAATATATGGATTCCTTGGCATAGTATCAGATGTATGATTCAACACCGCTGGAATACAGCCTAGGAATCGAATTTAATGTGGATCCCAGGCGATTTTCATGTACAGCTGAGAATAGGAACACTTGGTCTGATACCTAATATTTCTTTATTTGCAAGACTAGTGTTCCAAAAATTAGTGTAATAAATAACACCTTCTTGCTATATATTTCTCAAAGTGTGCATATATACATTACATATAAACCCATTTTATTTGAGTAATATGCATTTAACAAATGATATTCATCAAAGATACAGTCAATGCATTGTTGCTGGTTGAGGGTTGTTCCGACCAGCTTCAGCTCTTTCCCCAGGCAATTAGCTTCCTCCTAAGGAGGGTCTCCCCCAGCTCTCATCTTTCTCTCTATCATTCTGTATACTCACACCCCTAACTGTTAAAGAAGACAAGGGAATAGACGTGGATAATCGTAAAAATGACTAGTGTTTGCAGCTTGTCCTCAATGGCATACTCAAGCAAAGAGAAATCTTTTCCTCTGCTACATACACCCTTCTCTAGTTAATTTGTTCAGAGAAATGGAGAGGGGGAGCAGAGAGACTTTTCAAACTAAATAAAACTTGCCTGGGTACAGATATGGTGTCCCAAAGCAGTGTTGCCTGGACACAGCTGCCCATGTGCACTACTGACAAGATTTTCTAAGTTTTTAGGAGGAAAAGAGACTCTATAAAGAGCCTCTGTCTCAAGTTGGAGACAGCTCCCCTGCTGGTGCATGCTGGCAAAGCTCAGATTCTTCATGGGGTTGAGACACTCCTACCATGCACAGTTGTGGAGGCTCAGGCTGTGCAAGGGAGCTGCCTCTCTGAGTTTGTCAGTCACATCATAGACTCCTTTGTTTCTATTTTATTGAGCCAAGGAGGCAATTTCCACATTGGTCATGACAATATTTTTGGCAGATGACAGCCGAGCTTCCTGTTCTAATAGGATTAGTGCTTGCTGATTCACTTTAGCTCACAAAAATGGCATTAATTGAATATTTTAAAAGCCACATCAATCTAACATAAAAAAATTAGTCTTTATTTCTGAGCTATTATTGTTTGAGGGATTGTTATATTGAATAGCCAATATCTCAGTACTTTCAAACTCTCTTGCTTGGATATGAATGCAGTGAGTGAATTAGATATTTCAAGTTGCAGTGGATAGCCTCTGCAGTTTTTTTGTTTGGCTTTGCTGGAATAGCATTTCTGACTTTCTACATAAATGCATGGTTATATTAGTCAGTTCAAATCTCTAAGTAATAACCAACTGTCACAAAACAACCTAAAAAGTTATTTGAATACAAACTCGTCATTATTATATCATAATCTAATGATTACAGCATAGCATAGGTATAATACGGTGTTTTGGACCTCATTAATGCCATATTTAACTGGGGCTAAAACTAAGACCTTGTCACAAGTGCAGTCATTTCAAAATATCACAAAATATTAATCATTGCATTGCTTCTCTCCAAATAATAGGAAAATATGTGTTAATGATTATGGTCATAAAAAAGAACATATAAATCCACTATAAAAGAAGAACTTAAATATTTGGAATATTGAATATACAGATAGTAAAAAATGCATGTCATTTTATAGTAAGGGGATATAGTAAGGATGATCACTGCTTTGGGCAAAATGAAGCACAGACACAGGCGGTCTAGGAAACACAGAGGGTGAGTTTCAGTTCTACTTACATGCTAAGCCAAACTGATGATTCAAAGGAAAGGGCTGAAAAACAGAATTTTAAAACTGAATAAATAAACCTCAGTTCCACTAATCTGAGTTTTGACAGAAATGCCAAAAACATACATTGGAGAGAGGACAGCAGCTTCACTAACGGCTTCGAGAAACCTGTGTCTCAACGTGCAGAATGAAGCCAGAATCCGTGTCTCACACCCTGCACAAAACTCAACTCCAAATGGACCAGAGATCTCAACATGAGATCTGACACTCTAATGTGCTAGAGGAACAGGTTAGGGGTAGCTTGAACACGCAGAGGTGAGTAAGGATTCCGGTGACATAGAAAATAAGACCAATAATTGACATGTGGGCTCTCATAAGAAGAAAAAGCTTCTATTTAACAAAGGATACAGTTGAGTGAAGAGGCAGGCCACAGAATGAGGGAGAAAACCTTTGCCAGCTACAAAGCTAACAGAGGATTAATGATGAGAATACAAACATTTAACAACAACAACAACAACAACAACGAAGAAGATTAGACACCAAGCAAACAAACAACCCAGTTAACGGTCTACAGAGTCTCAAAACACAAAGATGGATATCTGGGAAACACTTTTAAGAGTCTTCCACATCCTTATCATTAGTGAAATGCTGTGACAAATTACCATCTCATCCCAGTCAGAAATTGCTGTTGTCAACAATATCAGTAACAACATATTTTGGTGCAGATGTGGGGAAAGGGGAGCATTTATCCACTGCTGGTGGGGTGTAAACTCCTGCAGCCACTATGGAAATCAGTCTGGCAGTTCCTCAAAAAACTAAAAATAAAACTACTATATGGCCCAGCCATGCCAACTCCTGGGCATATTCCCAGTAATTACATTTATGAAAAACAATTTTTGGTGATAAATAATAAACTGCAACCATTTGAAATGTACATCAACACAGTTAACACTGAATAACACTCATGGAAAATAGAAGGGTTGGTCTTGATTATATGTCCCATAATCCCTATGTCTTTATCCTAAAACTGAATTTCGAATCAATTTCAAAATATCTGTATCAGACATAAGCAAATCACCCTTAAAAGAAAGGTTTTAACACTGAGGAAAAAATCACAGCTTTTGAACTACCACAACCATGTAACCATCCTTCCTTGAAAACCATCAATGACCCAGAGCAAACTGACATCACAAAACCCTGAAACTTGGCCAATCAGACCCTGCAGAGAATAGACATTCAAAGTTAAAGTGCATTGAAAACTATTTATCATCAACAATATCACAGGAAAAAAACAAAACATTAGAGCAAATGACGATCAAAAAGCATTTTATTCCAAGAGAGCAAAATGTGTAACTGGTTCTAATTTATTTCTTCAGTCCTTTTGAGTTCCTATTTATTGAATATTTTAGTGTTATTATTTTATGTTCAATTACTGCATATATTTTGACAAAATAATTGGCTAACCAAGTATTTCTAAGAGAAAGGCTACTCTATTCAAATTCATACAAAAGTACCGTAGACACACACAGTAGCTCTGTCCCAGGTTCTTAGCTCTCTTGCTAGATAAACCCAGAGGCTGGTGGGATAGGTTTCATAGTTACTGTAGTGATATTGTGTTCCCCAATATATCGTGCACCCTAATAAATTTATCTGGGATCAGAGAACAGAACAGCCACTAGATAGACATAGAGACCAGAAAATGGTGGCACATATGCCTTTAATTCTATTACTTGGGAGGCAGAAAGGTATATAAGGCGTGAAGACCAGGAACTAGGTCTGGTTAAGCTTTTAGGCTTTTGAGCAGCACAGTTCAGCTGAGAGGCATCCAGTCTGAGGAAACAGGATCAGCTGAGGAACTGGCAAGGTGAGGTGGCTGTGGCTTGTTCTGCTTCTCTGATCTTCCAGCATTCACCCCACTACCTGGCTCCAGGTTTGTTTTTATTAATAAGACCATTTAAGATTTGTGCTACAAGTTACTCTAGCTGAGAAGTCCCAGGAAGATGCCCATCTGGGAACTGGTGGCCAGTGGAATGAGATATTTGATTGCTAACACCTAACACACATGACCACTCTGCAGCCGGGATTGGGGGGTGGGGTGGGGGTGGGGTAAAAGGAAAATGGTGACAGCCCAGTGGACACTACACAGAATTGGAAGGATGGTTTCCCAAAGGAGAAGTTGAAGGCCTTGCTACAAAAAGAAAAAAGGTAAAATGTTTGGCACTCTAAATCACAATTACTGCCATTGGTTAGCAATTTTTAGTTGATTTCTGAGCTTGTAGAAGCTTCTGTAAACGGAGGCTTTTCTGTACCATCCAGTCCCTCAGCTGCTTTCAAATAATCACTCAGAGCCTTAATATTAATTACAAACCATTTGGCCTATTTCTCAGGTTTATTATTAACCAACTCTTACATCTATTTCTATTAATCTATATTTTGCCACATGGCTTTGTGGCATTATCTGTTCTCTGGTACATCTTGTTGCTCTCACAGCTCACTGGTATCTGCCCCGACTCTACACTTCTCCCTGTATCTCTGCTTGGATTTCCTGCCTAGCTCTATCCTACCTTGCTATAGGCCAAAGCAGCTTCTTTATTAGCCAATGGTAATAAAACATATTCACAGCACACAGAGGGGTTATCCCACAGCAAACTTCAGAGGTCAGTGACAGCAACAACTAAGATTTTTACAGTCTCTGGGCTGCAGAGGGCTTAGGTAGTAAAGTCTTTACCACATAAGCATGAAGACTTGTGTTTGAACCCCCGGAATTCAAGGAAAAAGCTAGCTTTGATGGTGCGCATGCCAATAATCCAAGCCCTGGAGAGGTGGAGACAAGATGATCCTTGAGGCAGATTAGTCAGTCAGTCTAGCCAAGTTGGTGAAGTCCAGCTTTAGTGAGAAACTTTGTCTCTAAAGACAGACAGAGAGTGACTGAAGAAGACCTAACCTTGACCTCTAGTCTCCATATATGTGTGTATAATCATGTGCGCGCACATGCACGCGCACACACACACACACACACACACACACACACACACATATACACACACACTTATCACCCTTTATAGAGTGTTTTAGCTTGCTTTGTATTGCTGTGATAAAATCCTCGCCAAAATCAAGAGTTTATTTTTAACTCACACATCCTAGTCCATCATTGAAGGAAGCCAAGGTAGGAACACAAGGCGTGACGTGAGCTTGAAGCAAAACCCTACAGAGTAAAGTTGCTTGCAAGCTTGCTCATAGGTTCATAGAGATCAGACCCACCTCCTAAGAATGGCATTGCCCACAGTGGACTGGGCTCTCCTACATCAATGAGCAAATAAGAAAATGCCTCACAGACATGGTCACAGGCCAATCTGATCTGGGAAATTTCTCAGTTGAGGTTCCCTCTTCCCAGGGAACTCTAGGTTTGTGTCAAGTTGACAGAGAAAGCTAAATTGCTCTAAGTGCACACTAATGGAGAGGCTGCATGTGTATGCTAGAATGTCACTGCCTTCACTTCTGCATATAGTTAGAAATTTGTGGTTTAACATTTAATTTCACTGTTTACTAAACATTTGAGCATCTATTCTTTTTTAAGATATATATATATATATATATTCCTGTTTGTCTGCATGTATTGGTGTATCACATGCATGCAGTCCTTATAGAGGCTAGAAGAGGGTATCTGATCTCCTGGAGCTGGAGTGACAGACAGCTGTGAGCAGCCATGTGTGCTGTGGGATGGTCTTTCTGTACACTGTGAATATATGTTGCTACCATTGGTTAATAAAGAAGCTGCTTTGACCTATGGCAAGACAGGAGACAACCATGCAGGAAATCAAGACAGATATGGGAAGAATAAAGGCGAAGTCAGAGGAGATAGCTGTGAGCCACAGGAGAAGCAAGATGTAATGGAACTCAGGCAAAGCCATGAGACATGTGGCAATACATAGATTAATAGAAATGGGTTAATTTAAGACAACTGAGCTAGTTAGTTATAAGCCTGGGCCATAGACCAAACGGCTTATAACTAATATAAGCCTCTGTGTGTTTATTTGGGACCAAACAAGTGGAAGACACAGGAACTTCCATCTACACATGTGGTTGCTGGGAACTGAACCTGAGTCCTTTGAAAGAGCAGCAAGTGCTTTTAACCACTGAGCCATCTCTCCAGCCCTGATCATCCATTCTTAATGAATGTATTTTTGTTATAAAGTACTAAGAATGATTTCCCTTTCTAAGGAGTAATAACTGAATTCAGCAGGTCCCCCAGCAATTACAGTAAGCTCATCAGAAAATCAGTCTCTCACAGAATAGTTCCTAAGTAATGTCTAGTTTTTTAGGTGTTCCAAACACCTGAACAAAAATCAATTTTCAGTATACTCTGGATCCCCTCATCCTTGTTGGCCCAGGTCAATCCTTCTTCAGAAGTCTTGGGTTTATAAATCTCCTATACAGAAAGAGTAGGAAAAGAAGCAACTATGATTCTCTTGTTTCATGAACTATGAAGCTGTGTCACCACCTCGTCTTCTACATCATTGGTTTTGCCCACAACAAAAAAGAGAATGATGTGATTTAAGAAATGTTTATTCATGCTGTAAGTAAGTAGCACAAGTGGTGCTTTCTCTGCTCGCAATTCATGTCAGTAACCTTCAGCAAATGATTGTTCTCCTTTGTGTCTAATTGTAACTATGAAGTAAGTATTCTGTGTAGGTCTTCTTTTTTCCTACCCTCATGTGCTTTGTGGGAATCAAAATAAACGAAGCCTAGTCATGAAAATTCTTTGAAATCCTAAGATCCTTCATCTTTCATGGTTTCTAAAGACTAGGAGGCTTCAATGTCCCCATTTGGGGGTCACTTCATTATCATATCCTCAAAAGCCCTGACAAGTTGGTCTAAATAGTGACCTTCGAGTTGGAAATGGGCAAAGATGGATTCGTCTGTATTGGTCAGGCTAAAAACAGATATTTTAAATCATATCAATCAGCAGTTGTACCCCATCATATTTACCTTTCAAGCGATCTGAGTAATAATCTTAGAATTTAGTTACCTAAAGCAGTGGGCTCTACCTGAATTTACCCTCTGAATTAATTTGAACTCACTCAAGTCAGTAATTTATAACCAGGTCAATTTCTTTTACAGGAAATGTTTAGATGATGGTTTGCAAACCCTTTGAAAGGAAGAAAAAGACCACCAGCCCTTAAAATAAGGTGAACATAAAAAACAATTTTTAAATGTGTATGCATTCTCTGAAATAGGAGGGGAAATAATCATTCACTGAAAACAGCTCCTCCCTGACAAATAATCGCAGTGGATAATGAGACTGACATTTACACAGCCTTGCAGTGTTTTCCTAAACATGATGTGCAATTAGCACAGCTAACACACAAATCAGACAAAATGCACCAAATGGTCAAGGCATATCAATTAATAATGGCCTACAAAGATGCCACGCAACTCCTTTTGTGTCTCGTGGCCAATTTCAAACCTACTATTTTTTTCATTCTTTACAGGAAAGACAAACTAGGGTCACATTCATGAAGCTGATCATTTCTTTTCAACTTGGAAGGAAGGGGAAGAAGGAAATGGGGCAGGAAAAGGGGGAAAACACTGGATTTTTAGCAACAGACATTCAAAACGTTACGCTACAGTTCAGAAAATGTAGGTGAAGCCTGCACTTATGTTTGGACCTGTTTCATGTCTCCATAGGTTGAACTGACATCATTAGATAGTGTTCTGTTTATTTCAATTAACAATACTATTGATGTGTGGGTAGATGCATGTTTGCATCCTTGTATACTATCAGCAGAAAAAATAAGACTAGAGAAAGGATGTGTTGGCTTTTTGTGTAATGCAAGATAAGATCCTCACCAGACTGTGAGGGATTATAAACACCAGGTATGACTATTCAGGCAAACAGAGACTACTTATCCTTTATTTTGTTTTGACAATATTGAACTTTTCATTTTTAATGTTAAACAGAACAGACTCTGATGAAGAATAACACTGAGAAAACCAAAAGGCATCATGATCTACGTGGACAAAGACTGTTAGATGGGCTAGGGAGATGGCTCCATGAGTAACGTCTTTCATACAAACATGAGGACCCAATTTTGGATCCCCAGCATCCACTTAAAATATTTGGCAGGGTAGGACACACTTGTCTGAGGACATGAAGACAGGCAGCTTCTTGGTCTTACTACAGCCCCAGGTCCTAAAAAGAGACTGTCTCAAAAAGCAAGGTGTATGGTGTATGGCTCTTGAGGAATAATACTGAGATTGACCCACATGTGCACATGCGTGCACATGCTCTATTAAGGAAGGCTCTAGCCAAAACAAGTGATTGGGTTCTGTACACTCTTTTCTTCCTACCTCACTTAATTCCCAGTAGCCTTTGGGTCCTGTTTTCGCTATACATGATAATAAGAACTGGAATACAATGCCTGTCTCCCTGCCTGATACCTTTCTGTAGTCTTGTGCACACCACTTAAATGACAGTTCAGAATATTCATCTTTACACTACTGAAAATTCCCTCTGTCCCTCCCCTTGGCCCCATTGCCCTTCATACCTGCTGTATGGAATCATTATTAGATCCATGAACTCATAATGCCTCCAGCATAAAAGACAAATGAGTGGCAGAGACAGGAGAACCCCAGAAGTAGCCAATAACTGCAGAAGAAAATGAAATTCTCAGTCTTAATTTGTGTGTAAATCACATACTTTAACACTCGAGAAATAAACTGACAAAATTGGAAAGAATTGATAAGTTACTAAAATAAATCAATAAAAAGGGAGATTCTATTCATATGCTTCTTCACTGAAGATGAAGTGGGTTACATGCTAAAAAAAATCTGAAGAAATCTCTAGATCATAGGAACAATCACACTTTGGAGAAAGTTTCATTGAATTGCTGTTCGTTTTCTTTATATAGAATCCAAGTACATTTCTAGGCTCGTCAAGTTTCTAGTTCAGAAAGATGAAACTATTATACTTTCTGAGATTCCAGAAAGAGGCACTTGGACTCTCTCTGGCAGCAGTGACCAGCTCTAAGGATGAAATGTTATAAAAAATCAAAATAGTCTCCTGAGGAAGTCATCCAGAATACCTCATGCAAGTGTGGTTTGGCGCTAAGGGAGAAATAGCTGTGGCAACCTGATACAATAAGCAGTCCCAGGCGTCAACTCAAAAAGCTGAGGAAGAGCAGCCAGAAGGGTCTGCTGTTTGCAAAAGGACACACACATACCCCACCGCATGCCCCTAAATAGTCAATAGATAAGTAGGGGAGACCTTATCCACTTGTACCTGTTTGATCCTTGAGATCAAAGCAAATCTCTCTCTCTCTCTCTCTCTCTCTCTCTCTCTCTCTCTCTCTCTAAT
>CABHPR010140507.1:0-17150 GCA_902168415.1 Peromyscus melanophrys | reverse complement strand
AAAAAAAAAAAAAAAGTAAAACCCTGGCAGTATTGTGTTTCCTGATCTAGTCACAAGGTTATATTTGCTCCAAAAGAAAAAAATCATTGAGCTATATATTTATATTTGCACACTTTTATATGTCTGTGCTCTATTTAAATTATTACTGAAAAGCTTTAAGATGTGTTTGCTCCTTTATTGTATTTGACTGATTTTGCTTCTAACACATGGTTAAGGGCTCCAGGTTTAGGAGGACAGGCTGGGGACATGTGGTCACCTTTGTTCACTCAGAGGCTACCCTTAAAGTCTGAAAATATTTTTAAAGGACTGAAGACAGAAGAGGCCTGGAAAGGTAGGAGGGCCAGAAAATTTCAAGTCTGTGAAGAAAACAAATCAAGACAAGTTTTAACCTAAAACCATAGAGTAGTTCTTTCCAGAGGGGTCCTGAAAGAGGGCTAGCTCAGAGGCAACCGCCTCAGATAGAAGGAATCAATTGGCTGTGATGATCATCAAATTCGCTGTTGCTTTGGACTCGTGATATCTGAACCTCTGCTGCTTCCAGTGTTGCTTAGACAACCTTCCCTTCTACCCACCCTCAGCATGCAGAAAACATAAAAAGTTTGAGATCTTACTTCTCAAGGTCAAAACTGAACCTCGCTTCCCCCGCCCCCCAGAAGTCGTCTATAGTCGTCTATATTTTGGAACCTAAAGGAGAAGCAGAGGAGAGCCAAGATAACAAACCATCAGGCGGTCACACTGGCCATTAATTAACAGAGAAAGCAGCTCCATCCAGTGGTTAAAGCATTTTAAAGCTCAAGCATTCCACCCCACTAAAGCCCTTCTTACTTTAATAAAATGAAGGCTTCAATGTGCCTGGAAAAAATTCTATATTCTAGAGCTAGCACTCCTGTCTGAGGGAACAGCATGCCAAGAAAATAGGGTGATATGATTTCTGAAGAAATGAACAACAAATACATACCCTCAGTCTTTTAAAAATATACAAATACAAAACAGGGACTCAAGTCACTTGATGAAAACTATCAATGTAAAACAAGTGTATGGGAAGTAAATGTATTCCTAGAACTCAAGGAGAAAGTACACATATGTAATTAGAATTTCTGTAGGGGCAAACCAGTAGGTAAATAGTAATAATAAAGGACAAAAATAACAATGTTACATGGAAAAAATTTTAAGTTTAACAGAAAAATTGGGCTTGGAAGAAAAAAGGGGAAATTCTAGATGATGATGTTAAATGTAGAATTGGAAAACCAGACCATAAACACAAACAGGGTTGTAGAGCCTAGGGCCTGTCACATCAAGAAACACAACGATAACAGAGCTGTGTTCACATCCTATGCATGGACAGAGGAAGAGAGATTTTGTGCACACGTGCACACAGATTGGAACTTAGGCACTGTATATGAGACTTCTCAAGAAAACCATCTTCTCTGTGAGCAACTTAAAAAATATCCCTTTCTAGTTTGTGTAGGTAGCAAAGAAATTTGTCTTCACCCACAGTTCTATCTCAGGGGAAAAACAAGTTAAAGGCACATGACAAAATGAAATCAGAACTTCTGCTCTTTGGTGAGAGGCTCCTGACCATCTAAAAGATGCCACAAGATCATCTAAAAACCGTCCATGGCCCGGTCTCACTCCACTGGGGCGCCCATGCAGCAGAACATTTAAAATGATTTCATATCACTCCTTCTACAAACAGAAGCTGAGAACTGCTACAGCAAAGCTAAAATGTCCTGAAGGTAAGTTTATAACAAACACTAGAAAACAGGTGAAAATGATGTCATAACTAGAACATACTATAGGGGGTTTGGGAATCTGAAGAGCTTAAGACTAAATTCACTACAAAATCATTTTCTTTAACTAGGAAAGGAGGTAGAAACCACAAAAATCTTGCCTGCTATAAGATGTGAAAATTAAACAAATATAAAAATCTAAAAATTAAAAACACAGTGAAATATAAAAGTCATTGATCGAAACATAAGCCAGAATAGATTGAGTAACTGAAACACTAGACAGAGCTAAAGGGATAATTAGTCAAGGGGAAGTTAGACTACAGAAAAGTACCCAAATAGAAAGAGATATAAAGAGCTGGAGAATAATAAATGACATTCTCAGACATTTGGGCAGAATGTGAATATATAATGTGTAGTTCAGAGAATTCTCAGAAAGAGAACACAAAGAAAGAGAACAAGTATGACCTGAAGTGATCATGGCTAAAAAAAATTTTTTTAATTAACGTAGATTTTTAAATCCTAAATCAGAGCCAGTATTAAAGAAAGATAAGAGGAAATTCATATCTCAACTAATTTTACATAAATCACAGGACATCAGAAGCAAAGACAATCCTAAAACCAGTCAAGACAAAGAACAAATTATCCATAGAAATCAATGAACAATGAAGAGAGGCTCTAAGACAATGAACTGATACATTCAACCTCAAGAAAAAAAAAGACCTTTCCACACCTTCAAAGATTGAGTTCGGGGTCAAAAGGCTCTCTTTGAAAGATTTTCTAAACAATCTGTGTGAGGGAAAGACTACTGAGCTAAAATGGCATGGGGAACATATGCAAGAAGCCAAAGAAAAACAAAACAAAAGAACAACAAAAAACTAACGAAGATGTGGTTTTAATGAGAACAGCCCCATCAGTTCATGTACTAGAACATTTAGTTCCCAAGCTGTCAGACTGTTTGGTAAGGAACAGGAGGTGTGGCCTTGTTGGAGGAAGTGTGTCACTAGGGGTGGCCTCTGAGGTTTCCAAAGTCCATGCCATTTCCAGTTAGCTCTAACCTGCTCTCCCTCTCTCATTCTTTCTCCCTCCTTCCCCCTCTTCTCTCCTTCTCCCTCTCTGTCTCTTTTCCTTCTGTTATTGCCTCAAGATGTGAGTTCTCAGCTACTGCTCCAGCGCCTGTCTGCCTCTGTCATGCTCCTGGCCATAATGGGCATGGACTCT
Organism: Peromyscus melanophrys; assembly: GCA_902168415.1. Classification (NCBI taxonomy): domain Eukaryota; kingdom Metazoa; phylum Chordata; class Mammalia; order Rodentia; family Cricetidae; genus Peromyscus; species Peromyscus melanophrys. The sequence continues at coordinate 14,202 of CABHPR010140507.1, read as the reverse complement.
AACCCTCTGGAACTGTGAACCCAAATCAATGTTTTCTTTGATGAGTTGCTTTGGTTATGTTATCTCTTGACAAAGAAGTAATTTAAGAATAAGCACCCATAGCCTTTAAGTTTCAAGCCATTGTTTAGATCTACGTCCTTCAAGCTCCTTGTCCTGTTTGTACAAACACTATTGGCACTGATTTAACCTTTCAAAACTATGTCAAGTATGTGTGTTAAAGAATAAATACAGAAACTGTCAAACTAAAGAGAGGAATAAGATAATTTGGTCTAGCTAATAACAGGAAAAGAAAGACAAGGAAACAAGCTGAAGCCTCCAGAAATTAACTAACACTAGAATTTATATTAAAATCACTGTAACTATTGTTATCATTAAATTGCATGAAAGTTATCTATCCTGGAAACCAATCATAATCACGTTTTATACACACACACACACAAAAACAAAGCACAGAAAAATTAAGAAATTTGCCCAAAAGACAAAAAAAAAAAAAAAGAAAAAGAAAGAAAAGGAAAAGAAAAAAAAGGAGTTCAGAAACACAGAGAACTGATGCAAAGATGCAAATATCTAAGAATCAAACTTTCAGAAACAGGAGCAGTGGGTAATACAAAACAAAGATTCTTGTTTTAGCCAGTCTTTGCCTGACTCTTTCATGGTAATTGTACCTGTCTTCCTTGTGCTTCAGGAGGCAGAGGTGTGAGGACAGGTTGAGCACAGGAGTTAGAGGTCAGCCTAGGCCACAGTGAGGCAGAGAGTTCAAACACACTTTGCTTTTATGTGTATACTGTGGAGTTATAGTCCAGCTTCAATCTGAGTACCATATAAGCAGGGTTTCATGTACATGAAGGTATAGAAAAACAATCAAAATCTCATGTATTGTGCCACATTTTATTGTGTGTGGTTCTCTTAATTGCAGGGCATTTAACATTCCTGACATTTATAAATGCTAATGGCTTCTCCTTTTTATAATTAATATTTCTGCCAACGAATTTCCGGAATGTGCTTCACACATTTAGGGGACCACCAGGAAAGGAGATAGCACCAACATATTCACTAAGAATTAGGCTAGAAACATCCTTCCTATATCTTCTGATATGTACCACAATACTGTTGGGAGATTGTATTTTTCATATTGAGAAGATACGCAAAATGAAATATTTCACGATCGACACTTTGAAAGTTCATTCCTTCCTGCATTTGTTCAACAATGGCTGCACAGTCCACTTTCTGGAAATACAGTGAGAGGAGGGCGGTCAGGCTTTTTGGGGCCACCAGGCACATTGGGGAGACTAGGAATAAGGAAGTCAATGATAATCGGAAGCTGGGAAGTGAAAAACACGTGCTGCTGAGCACAACATTGATCCCCTTTGTTTACAACAGCAGCGAATATTAATTATTCGGGTAAAGAGGAAGGGTCTTTCGTGTTTCTTTTAATATCTGTTCATTGTGGTTCAGATCTTGTAAGTCATAGAGAGCCATGAAATTATAAAATGAAAGCTAGGCATGATTTACATGCTCAGACTAACAGTACTCAGGAGGTAGAGACAGGAGGGTGGTAGCCAGTTCAAGGATAGCCTGGTCTATATACTGTGTTCCAAGCCAGCCAAGATTACACAGCAAGATCTTGTCTTAAAAGAGCTAAAACAAAATCTATTTCTACTCCTCTAAAGAAGAATAGAATTTATATTATAGGTATATACACACAAACGCGTGCGCGCACACACACATATACACACACACACACACACACACACACATTCACAAGAGGGAAAATAAATTTGGAAATAAATGGAACTCAATTTTTAAATGTTTAAATTGTCTTTTTAAAGAAATTGTGACTATAGCTGAGTTCTCTGCATAATCCTGCACACCACCGAGTTACAGAGGGGGAAAAAAAATACCATACGCGCTCAAAGGTGTCACCGAGGCTAATGTGACAAGAGCCTCGCTCTGGAACAGTTCACCCGAGTTACAGTAGCTGAGCCAATTAAGCAGCTGGCAGAGCAGCTCCGGGGGCACCGCGGCCCCCAACACACCCGCCATGCCACTCTCACTGCAGCAAGCTGGAGAACCAAGAGGAGGGCGACAGTGATTAAAACCGACAACAGGGAGGCCGACAGACCCGGAACCGGGAGAGCCTAGAGGTGCTCCAACAATGCTTTTAAGGCTCCATTTACCTTTATTTTCAAAGTGGTCCCTGAACTGTAAACCATACTCATTAACTTTAATACAAAGGATTTTTTAATTCTCTATATGGTGATCCTAAGTTAATGAATCTCTCACTTTACCTTTTAATCTATCTGACATATTAAGAAAATGTCAGATATTTCTTTAGGGTATGTTAATTATTCATAATTCTAGAACAAAATCATAGTGGTAAGTTATTTTTCTGAAGTGAAGGCACATATGCTTTTTTAACTTTATTTCCACAAGTTACTTAAAATTGAAAGTGAAACGGCATTATATTTTACTTTGTGGTTAAAAACAAGATGGTTGATTAATTTTTACTGTGAAACTAACTCTAAAACTTAAAGTACATGTACATGCCAATGAACTCTTTGTTCTTTTTCAAATGTCTTTACATTTTTAATGTTATCTTCACCTTGAATATGCCCCCCTCTGTGGGGATCTTGCATGCCCTATGCCCAGCTCCAGTAACATTTCTAAAGGGCAGGAGGAGTTTTTCTTGCCAAAGCAAGTGAAAAAGAGCATGGGCCATTAAGCCGACTTTCCAGACAACTGCTATTGGCTGCCATATGTTCTTCCTTCACATGAACCTTTCAACTACCTGCTTAGAGTACAATGTTGTGATGTCTTAGCCTGTACACACTTTGTGGAACAGTGTAGTGCAAAACGAAAAGATCAGTGGCCACAGACTTCACCCAAATGCTAGCCAGCCATCTTGTAAGTAGTTTTGCTGATTTGCAAAACACCCATAGGGGGATTGTGAGTGAGTGACTTGGGACGAAACTTTATCAGGATCACACAACTCACCCCCAATCCAATGGATGGTGAATCTTGCTGCATCGCCACAGTAGGACAACTCACCCCACCACCATAAGCCGTATTAGTCCCAAGTAATTTGTACTATCACCTTGGATAGAATCTCTCATGTTTGAGTGACTGTATGCCTTCATAATGATTATTTTATTTGAAATATTTAAACATATGTATCTGTATCTTATGCTCTTTGGTCTCGGCACATCAAAAACATGTTTTAAAATATTCATTGGTTTTGCTAATTTGAGGCCCTTCAAACACTTTTTTTTTTTAATTCCCTTTGCTGGTTTTGACATTAAGTGTGCACTTTAAATCAGAAGCATACGATATTTAATTGGTAGATAATGTTTGATGAATGTCTGACACAGTAAGATCATATAAAAGCCTTAGGAGTATACACTGTATATGTATCTGACATAAGAAAATTTAGCATTACTGCCAGCTTTCCATTTTTTTTCAGTAAGCAAATAGCAAATGCAGATGTTTATAGTTGCTATTTATTTATTTGTTTGTTTATTTTTGGTTTCTCGAGACAGGGTTTCTCTGGGTAGCCCTGGCTGTCTGGAACTGTAGACCAGGCTAGCCTTGAACGTGTGCCACCACTGCCAGGCTCTGTTGTTTCTCTTGTGTGCCCATGAGTGTGCATGTTCGTGTGTGTATGGAGTGTGTGCATATGAATATCTCTACACATGTGTGGAGTCCAGAGAGCAACTCTGGGTGGTTTTACTCAGGAGTAATGCACATTGACTTTTTTGAAATAGGGTTTCTCACTAGCTTGGAACTTAACAAATAGTTAGGCTGTCCAGCCAACAAACCCCAGGATTCTGCCTATCTTAGCCCTCCCTAGTTTCAAGGCTGCAGGCATGCCATCAAACGTGCACTTTTTAAGGTTGATTTTTAACTGACACATAAAACTGTACACATTTATGAGGCAACATATAATGTTTTACTATACATATACAGTCTAATGTTCTATGGCTTGGTTTGAACTCATTACATTACTATATCTGTTTCTTTAAACAGGTATTAAGATGGCATTGACAACACAGGGGTCTTATTCAGGACAGCACCTGTGAGAAACAGAGTGGGAAGAGGGAGGAAGGACTGGAGACATGGTTCAACAGCAAAAGGCACTAGCTGCTCTTGCAGAGGACCTGGGTTCAGTCCCCAGGACCCACACGGTGCTCACCATCATCTATAACTCCAGTTCCTAGGGACATAATACCTTCTTCTGACCTCTGTGGGCATCAGGAGATGCATGTGGTACACATACACACATGAAAGCAAAACACTCACACACATAAAAAACAAATCTTCTAAAATTAAAAAAGTGGGAAGAGCTAAAGGATATAACAATCTGAGAGGCAAACAGCAAACCCTGCAGCTCCACATCCAGCACCCACAACTGGTGTGGCATCATGCAGGCTCCAGTAGACTGTATCAGCCTTCACCTACAATCTTGTCAACAGCAGCACATGTGGTCCCCTGGACTGGCTCCGTGGGCCCCTGAAGCTTTCCTTGATGGACATCATCAACATCTATTTTTGGCATTTCTAAGACCACACCTTGCCTCAGAAAAAAAAAGGGGGGGAGGGGTAGCAGTCACATGAAGAATGATACTCAAGGTTGTCCCCTGACCTCCACATGCACATGTATATGTATAAGCACATGCATGCACATGTACCCCCTACATGGTCATGCACACATTAAATAGAATATATGTACATATAAATTATATATGTATATATACAATGCCTGTGGACACATATAATATATATTATATAATGACAAAATATACATTGTATAATGTATGTGTACAGTACATAATAAAAATATATACTATATAATAATAAATATATTATATATGTACATAAATTCTATTTGATGAAAGCATGCTATGAAACTGTTTCAGAAACTACGTTTTAAGTAATTCACTAACCTGACAAGCTCATTCCCATCTCTAGCTCCCACATGGTGGAAGGAGAGAACCAACACCTGTAGGTTGTCCTCTGGCCTCCACATCACACACAAAATAAATAAATAATGAATGATTTTAGAAGAAAAAAGAAAGTGAAGAGACAGCATTCTAGAAGCCTGAGGCAGAGCAGTTGCTGGGTAAGACAGGAATCTAGAGAATGAGTAAGGGCTGGACTTGATCTTTTCTAACTGTCCTTTCTCTGTGAACTATCTAGGAGTCTTCCCAATGGCTTCCATGGTCAGGGGCCCCCTAGTGGCCCCTACCTCCCCAAATCACCACACTTAAGACCAAGATTCCAGCACATGAAGATTGTGAGGGGGATCACACCCAAAGCAAAGTAACCCTCTAGATTCTGGTTATTTATATAATATCTTGATCATTTTAGACGCTCCTCAGTGTAAAACTAACATTTCCTTATTTTAAGTTATGATTTTAATCCACACAAACCAGTTTCTTAAGTTCTTGTCCCATCCCTATGTTGCCTCATTCACACCTATTACATCCTGCTTCCATAGTACCAGAATCCAACTTCTCGTTCACAACTTTTCAATCTGAATTCACTCTTTGATGTTCTCACTTCTGTCCTATGTAACTCAAATTAGTCATTTCTTATTATAGTTCCTTTACATTTGCCCTCAACTCCATGCTATTAAATTGCATAACTGACTGATATAAATTGCACCTCTGGACTCCACACTGTGCTCCTCTCTCAAAAATACACCACCTTACTTTATTCCATAGTCCAGACCATGAGTCCCATGTAGGCATATAACGCTGCTTGTATTTACTCCTTATTTCCTTCGACATCTATTCTTTCAACAGAGAGTTATTTTATACCATGTCTGGCCTCGAACTCTAATACTGGATCTCCTACATTTTCAGATGGTAACCTATTTCCCATTTCAAAGAGGCAACGCCAAGCATTGACAAGAGAACGTGAGCACACTCCCAGCTCTGTCAACTTTTACCGTCTCTGTTTGCTGGAATCGCTAGAGATGAGCTCCCACCTTGTCAGGGGATAGGTGGGGACCACCCTACCCACTTCTGTGTATCAACTATGTTCCCTGGCGTCGATCATTCTTTTCAGTAGTAAGTACCTTTTAAAACACTTCAGAGAGTCTCACTGTCAGTTCCAATCACCTCACTGGGCCTTTTTTCCTCTTTATAGCTAATTCGCAAAAGTCTTGTCCAGACTCTCCATTGCTCTAGTTCCTATCTCTCAGTTCTCTTTTACAAATGGTACATTCAAACATTTCATCTAAGTCACCTTTAAGAAGCACTCAGCACAGTCACCAGTTCTGTTTTGAAACCTTCTGCTCGCATCTCTGCCTGGAAACACTTCTCTTCTTTTTCTCCCTCTCCCATCAGTGGCTCCTTCACATCTCATGCACGTGCTCTTCACCTTTCAAGCAGGTGCACTCAGGGCTTTGTCTTTGCAACACCTTTCCTTGCGATCTGGTCTCACTAGTTCTGGAAAGCCATTAGTCTCCAGTCCTTAACACCAGGCGCTCTCTGACTCACACATTAATCATTTCCTTGCTTTGTTTCCCCTCCAAAATTTCCTCTCGGGATTCAAATGAGCTTCTCACATTTAATATATACAAACAGAAGCCCCTGGTCACTCCAAAACAGCTCCCCCATAGCCTTTTCTATCTCAGTTAATAGCATGCTATTCCTGAAGTTTAAGATAAACATTAAAAAATCGAATCCATCCATTTCTCCCCCAAATCTTGCTGTTTTTAATTTTACATTTTTTCTGGTGTACAGTACAATATTTCAGTGCATGGGTGTGATGGGTATGGGACAAATCAGGGTGAAAAGCATTTCCATCTCTGTCTATTTCTTTGCATTTTGTATTGAGTAATTTTGAATGCCTCTTCTAGTTCAATAATTAATAATAATAATTAATAATAATATAAATATAGAAATCTTTAGTAAAAGGTGAAAAATATATATAATCCAAAGGACTACAGCAGCTGATATGTGTATGTGAAGGGGAGAAATCTCACAAGGCCCCATCCCTGGACAAGAAGCTTCGGAGAGGGAGAATCAGTCTTCTCCAGGATGGACCCCTGCCTGATAGATTATCTAATCTCAAGTAGTCAGACATATAAAACACATGCATAAAAGCAACCCTAAAGGGACTCAGTAGGTTATATTTATAAATTTATACACATGTCATAATAATGATTAAAGAATAACGGGTATTAATTTGAGAGTGGGGACATGGAAGGAGGGGAAAGGAGGGAGACGATATAAATACATTACTCAATAAGAAATTCTCAAAAATTAAAAATAATAACATGAATATATTTGCCTAATATGTAATAAACGTAAAGAGCAGTGAATTGTTGTCAGCTAGGGTTACCCTCCTGCTCTGTAGAACACTGGAATTTATTCCCTTCATCTGTGTTTTACTACCCATTATCAGACTGCGTATTCCATCTCCCTCACTCTTCCTAGTTGCCAGTGCCTAGTCTTCTGGTCTTCTAAGAAATCAGCTCATTAAAGCTCCAACTGTAAAGAGAAAATGTGGAATCTGTCATTCTATGGTTGGCTTTTTCACTTAAAATAGTGTCATCTAGTTCCACCTATGCTGCTGTGAATGGCAGGATTCATTCCTCCTCCTCTTCCTCCTCCTCCTTTTTCTTTTCTTTTTTCTTTTTCTTGGCAACACTCAGGTAATGACTTTACTTTTTCAGTTAACATAACCAGCCCACAATACAGCATGTGAAATCACAAAAAACAAATTCAAACCTTTTTCAAGTCTCAAAACTTTGGCAAATCAATACACCATTAATACAATAACATACCATTCTTGCTGGAGTTATATATTACCTTGGTGCTAATTTTCATTCCAAAAATATCATTTGAGTACCAAATCCAAACTCTAGTTCTCAGCAGAACAGGTTAACTTATACAAATTAATGTCACTTGAATATACAATTTCTCTTTTTAAAGTGCATTCCTCCTGCAGGCCATTCTAGTTCACAGTGGCAGGCAACTATGTGGACCCAAGGGCAGCTGAATGTTGTTCTGGTTGACCCATAGTCAGGTAGTGTTCCTGTATCTGAAAGGCTCTAAGATTCTACCCAAGGAGACTCGAGATCAACATCAATTTCTTCTAAGTACTTCAAAAACAACAAACAAACCTCTGTGAATCGTTCACATGAACACAGGACTTTTCCAGTCTTAAGTCCTTCTCACCTCAGGTGATCCCTTTGATTCTAGAAGCTCTGGATCTTTTGTATTGATCAAAGTCACAGCCTTACCCCAGCTCGATATTCCAGTGCAATACATACACATCTATTTGCATTCTTCTACATGCTGACATCCAGTTAGGCCAATACCATTTGTTGAAGATGCTCTCATTTTTCCACTGTATAATTTTGGCTTCATTGTCAAAAGTCAGGAGTTCATAGATGTGTGGATTCATGCCGAGGGTCTTCTATTACATTTCATTGATCCACCTGTCTGTTTTTATTCCAATATCATGCTATTTTTATTACTATATCTCTGTAGTAGAGCTTAAAATCAGGGATAATGATACCTCCAGAAGTTCCTTTACTGTACAGGATTGTTTTAGCTGTTGTGGGGTTTTTTGTTTTTCCATGTGAAGTTGAGTATTGTTCTTTCAAGATCTGTAAAGAATTGTGTTGGAATTTTGATGAGGGTTGCATTGAATCTGTAGATTGCTTTTGGTAAGATGGCCATTTTTACTATGCTAATCTTACCAATCCATGAGCATAGGAGATCTTTCCATTTTCTGATATCTTCTTCAATTTCTTTCTTCAAAGACTTGAAGTTCTTGTCATACAGTCTTTCACTTGCTTAGTTAAGAGTTACCCCCAAGACATTTTATATTATTTGTGGCTATTGTGAAGGATGAACTATGCTCATAGCAGTGTTACTCATAATAGGCAGAACCTGGAAACAGCCTAGATGCCCCTCAACTGAAGAATGGATTTAAAAAAATGTGGTACATTTACACAAGGGAGTATTACTCAGCTGTTAAAAATAATGACATCAGGAAATTTGAAGGTAAATGGATAGAACTAGGAAAAAAAACCATCCTAAGTGAGGTAACCTAGACCCAGAAAGACAAACATAGTATGTACTCACCCATAGGTGGATACTAGCTGTACAATAAAGGATCACAGCCCCAGAGAGGCTAGGTTACAAGGAGAGCCCAAAGGGGAATGCATGGATTTCCCTGGGAATGGGAAATAGAGGAGATCTGGGTAGACTGGGAGTGGGTGGGGTTGGATGGTGGATGGAGGGGGAGAATATTGAAAGAGATGTCTTAATATGGAGGGCATTTTGAGGTCAGGTAGAAACCTGCTGCAAGGGCTGACCTCAGCTAAGACTCCTAGCAATAGAGGATAAGTAGCCTGAACTAACTATCTCCTGTAATCAGAGTGGTGACTACCCCAATTGTTATCAGAGAGCCTTCATCCAGTAACTGATGGAAACAGATGTAGAGACCCACAGCTAAACACTGGGTTGAGCTCAAAGAATCATGTTGAAGAGAGGCAGGAAGGATAGTATGAGCTAGGGAGGGTCAAGATCATCACAAGGGGACCCACAGAAACAAATAACCTGGGCTCATAGGAGCTCACAGAGTCTGGACTGACAGCAGTTTGGTCTGCTTGGGACCAACCTAGGCCCTCTACATATGTGTGACAGTTGTGTTATTGGTCTACTTGTGGGTCTCCTAGCAATAGGAGCAGGGACTGTCCCTAATGCTTTGTCTGGCTTTTGGGAACCTATTCCTCATACTGGCTTGCCTTGCCCAGCCTTAATACAAGGGGAGGTGCTTAGTCCTAACTCAACTTTATATGCCATGCTTGGTTGATACCCTTGGAAGACCTGCCCCTTTCTGAACAGAAACAGGAGGAGTGGATGGGCAGGGACAGAAGGGAGATGAGGGGGGAGGAAATGGGAAGAGAAGGGAAAGGGAAAGGGAAACTGCAGTCAAGATGTAAAAGAACTGAATAAATTTAATAAAAAAATAAAATCTACCTAAAATAATTGCATCTCTTAAATAACACATAAACTTGAAGTCCTGGGGGCCTCATTGCTGCACACCAATTTCCCTTGTCATTTCTCCACCAACACCCCCACTGCTGCCATTGGGGTTCGTAGGCTTCCTTTTGCTGATGCTGTCAATTCTTCAATCTCATCATACAGTTTATGCATCACCCATTCCATCGCTACTCAGCATTTGTTAGCATTGGAAGACATGGTGTTTGCCATCAGTCCTTCAAGGTAGCTACTGAGGCTCACCCCTTCTGTGGTGATGATAGCTTCCTGGGTCAGAACAGTTTTCTCTAGGTCCTGGGGGTGCAGCTTGTGTGTGAGCCTCTCATCTACTGAGACCCTAATTGAAATAAGGTATTAGTGGACTTGAACTCCATTGTCTTCTTTATGGGGTCAACTACAGAATGCTCTTGCGATTTATTTTTCGTTCATGCTGCACCAATAAGAGACTTCACAACGGAAGGCAGAAACCCACTCTGTGCTGAGGAGTCTGTGGCTATGCAGATTTCCCAGGGGATCAAGATGTCTGTCCAGCATGCCAATGCCAACCACAATCAGGTTCATGGGGTTTGGGTATTTCTGCACTGTGTCAGTGGTAACCATTTCCCATGGGTGATCAATGATGTGCTGTCAAGTCCAACTCTTCATGATGCCAGCCACCTGCCTGGTATCCCTGATTCATTCCTTCTTATGGCTGAACAATATCCCCCCGCTCTGTGTGTGTGTGTGTGTGTGTGTGTGTGTGTGTGTGTGTGTGTGTAGTTTCTTTATCTGTTTGCCCACTGATAGTCATATGATCCATCAACAAATTCTTCCATTTCTATTTTCAAAATCTATCTAAAACCCAGCCCCTTTCATCAGCCTCACTCAAACCACAGTTGTTGCCACCAACACTCGAGCCCTACATCATATAACTTCCCTGTTCAAACTATCTCATGCATCCCTGTTTCAATTGCAGAAAGGGATCCAGGTCTTATCATGGTCATGTGATCTCTTCTGCACCATTAGCTTTTGATCTTATCTCATTGTATCTCCCTTGCCTATTATGCTCTGTCCATATTGGCTCTCCTACTGTTCCTCAAACATATCAAGTACGCACTCACTGTGGTACACAACAATTTGGCCAAGGATACACCAGCCTCAATCCCTGGAATCTATTTGTGTGATCCTGTTTCGTTCTTGTTTTTGCTTGGCTGAGCCTTGGACCCAGAGCCCAGCCCATACTATGCAAGTGCTCCACCACTGAGCTGTATCTGCAGGAAAGTCATTGTGGATATGATTGTGTTTAGAAATATAGACATGGAGAGATCCCTAGGATGATCTAATGGACCTTAAACATCATTACACAGACTCTATAACAGAGAGGCAGAGGTCATGTGACACAAACAGGGGAGAAGGTAATGAAAAGATAGAGCAGAGAGGTATTTGAAGATGCTAGACTAGACAGGGGTGCTGTGACCATAAGCCAAGGAATGCTGCAGCTACCAGAAACCAACAGAAGCTGGAACTCCTTGACGTTCAACCCCAGATCTGGCCTGGCCAGCACACTCCTTTCAGACAGATCCTGACTTTGGTGGAACCCTTTATGTCACACGTGTTATGAAAGTGCTCCGTCACTAAGCCACACCTGTAGCCCTGACTTTCTGGTTTCACCAAATTTATTGTCATTTGGCAGCAGCCTTAGGAAACTCACATAAACATCTTTTGCCATTTCCTCGTCCTGGTATCTCCCCATGCCAGACATGAGTAATGCTAATTCCTTGACCCCTTCAAGTCTCTGACCAAATACAGTTTCAGAGAGGCATGCCCCTATGCCCCCGTGTAAAACCCACACAAGCCCTCATGTGTATGCACACACGTTCTTGCAATCACCGTCTCTATTACTTTTCCTTTCATTATTATTTTCTAACATTTTATGTATTTTTGCAGCTTCCCACTCCTAAAATGTCACCTTCAGAAAAACAGATATATTTTTCTCTTGTAGTTACTCTATATTACAAGCGCATAAAACAGTACCTTTTACAGGGCAGAAGCCTAATAACTACTTGTTAAACAAGTTTGGTTTCCTTGAATTGTTTACAGCAGTTCCCTAGGAGCAGTAATTGTTGTCTGGCTCTGCATTTATCATCTATTTTTAGCAATGCCCACAAATGATCAGTCACAAATATCGTGGTCTAATCCTGCATTAAAGAAGGTCAGATCTGGGGCTGAAGAGGCACAAGCCGCTCTTGCACAGGATCCAAGTTCAGTTCCCAGCACCGGAACCAGGTAGCTCACAATAGCATGTAACTCCAGCTCCAGAGCATCCGACACCCTTCCCAGGCACCCTCATTCTTGTGCACAAGCTCCTACCCCCCAATACACACATTGAAAACAAGTAATTGTTTTAAAGGTCAGGTACAAGCTCTAAAATCCAACAGTGCCATGCAATAGTATACAGTTCAGGGAGCAGTCCCCTAAGGAGTTTATATTCTGGGCTTTACAAGTCACATCTTTGGGGCAATGCCCAGGTGTCAACATTATTTTAGAAAAACAGTAAGTAGCTGGATTTAGGAGCTACCTCAGACTTTTTTTTTTTTACCCATATACTTGAAAACTTGAGAAAGAAATGTTATTGCATTTTGTTATATTTTTGCAATCAAATGCAAATGTTTTTTCAGCATCGTGTGTCAGACACTAATTACTTTTCCATTACCTAAAACGGTCACAGCTGTTATTGTGCCACACCTGTCACTGGGTAAGATCATTTCGGGAGCTGTCAGATTTTATGCTGTCCATCAAATGTGTCGACGTTCAACGTCAGCAAAGGCCATGATTCTACTTACTGCAGAGAGGACCTCTCCAGGTTCCTCTAAATCATACCGCTACCTTCCTTGCATGTAAAGTAAACACTATTATTTTTTTAATTTTTTTATTTGTTCCGTTTAATTTTGTTTTGATTTTTTAAAAGTGAGTAGTATTTCAGTTTGCAGTTTACTGTTATTCTTGTATTTAAACAAATGCAAACGTATTATATAGTGACCTATTTCATTGTTGGCACACTTGCGGCTTGAACCTCACCCTTCTGATCTATAGGGATGGTTTGAAAGTGTTTTGTTTGTTTGTTTGTTTATTCGTCTGTTTTTAATTATGTAGATGTGTTTGTACATCTGAATGTTGTTGCCTGTGGCGAACAGAGGCATTGGGTCCCACTGAAACTGGAACTTAGGCAGTTGGGAGCCACCTGTCCTGGGTTCTAGCAACTGAATTCAGGTCCTCCGCAAGAACAGTTTACCTTCTTAACCCCTGAGCTCTCTCTCCACTCTCAGTCAGGGACTTGGTGTGTTCCAGATTTTTCCTCAGTTTTTGAGAACCATTCTCTTAGTAGAGAATGAATGAGGTTAGTCGTGGATTCAGTTGAGAAACTGGCTTCTGGCATGAGAAGGCGACCACCTTGTCATTTGACTGTGCTCACGTCTCAGCTGTCCAATTCTGGCCCTAGTATCTTTACGTATCATCTTTAGATCTAATGTGCAGCAGCTGCATTCTGTTTTGAAGCCAATATTGAAGAAATGGCGGGGTCATCAATAAACCGATACAAAAAGACTCTGCTGTTATCTATTGCTGTCTTGAGAGCCTTTGTCTACGGAACTCAAAGGAGAGAAGAAAGCAGATTTTAAACAAAACAACTGGTGCATATTGTATGTACTGGGAACTGTGGTTAGTGTTCGATGTACATGATCTCATTTAGTGCTTTGAGGTCAGTATTAGTATCTGTATTCGCCATAGGAGAAACTGAGGAATACCTCAATTAAATAGCTACAGAGCAGTTAAGTCACTTGGCTTGCTCAAGCCACCCATAAGCATTTGATCAAAGATTCCACTCTAGACTTGTCTGACTCCACGTTTATTATTTAGCCAATTACTTGGCTTGCTACAGTGTAATTTTAATCAAAGAATCTGAGGTCTCAAAACGTTTCTCCTGAAAGAGAGAAATTGTCCTGCCAATTGAGGAGAAGATTGGTTCTTCTTTACTCAACTTGGGTTCCAATTCCAGAGAAACACCGCGTGTCTGGGAACTTTGAGGAGGAAGCCGGGCTTTAAAGAAAAAACAGACCACGGCTATAAAGAGTCAGATGGCTGACATCTGGACAGCTTGTGGTGGGGCTGAGAAGGCTGCTGTGTGAATTACAAAGGTATGACAA
>CABHPR010140506.1:0-26686 GCA_902168415.1 Peromyscus melanophrys | reverse complement strand
ACTTTTTCTTGAAAGAGATGACCTATGTAGAATTATACTATTGTATCTCTTTTATAATAAGCTTAACAATGTTATGAATTAATAGTAGAAAATAATGTAATAACCTGAAGGATAACTATGGATAATTACATTAACAGTAGATGTTAAATTTATTTCCAGACCTAGGAAATATTTGAGTGAAAATCTGTGTTCATTTTGAAAGTTAAGAAAAAAAATAATTTAATAAGCATTCATTAAAACATCTACTCCATCTTAGTATTACAAATAAAAAGGTAGATATCTTCTAGGATCCTTATTATCTGTTTTATTAATATCGTAGTAATTCTCAAAACTGACTTTGACTTAAAAATTTCCTAACAAAATTGAATCAAGGGTGACAGTAGAACAGAGGAGATGGCCAGGGAATTTATACTAATCATGATCTGTTTATAATTGTGTTAAGTATATGTTCAAAATTGATTCAAAGAATGTCTTTTCTCTGAAGGTCATTTTTTATGTTTAGTGAAATCTACTGTAAATAGGTTTTTATATTGACTAAGCTATATCAATTCCTGTAAAATTCTTTAGTGATTAATATGCTGATTTCACAGTCATAGATATGTATTATAAATATTAGATCTATTGCATCAAATCTAGTATTATTAGTATATTAGTTAGCAATTAGCCTAAAATTTTGTTTCTTTCATTATGTAGTAGAGTAACTGTTTAGTTTTTTGATAGATTTTTTTTCACACACTACATTCTGATGCAGTTTCTCTTTCTCCATCTCCCCTCTATTCTCCTCCTTTCTTTATCCACCAAAATCTAACTATTTTCTTTCTTTCTCTCATTAGAATACAAACAGGCCTCTAAAGTAATAATAATAAAATAACAAATTCAGATCATTAAATAAGATAATAATAAAAGAAATAAATAAAGCTACCAGAATAGGAAAAAACAAGCAATCCAAAAGAGCCAAAGAAAAAATTCAAGAAACATATTAGGTGCTAAGACACACACAAGTTGACACCCAGAATATTCATAAAAACAAAATCCGTAACCCTAATAGAGGCGCAGAAGATCTGTAAAGAAAAACAAAACCAAACCATAATTCTCCAAAGAGTTTGTAGATGGTCTTTTGGACATCTACTTCTGGGAATGGGGTCTGCTCTTAAGTGTCGTTTGTATATCCAATGAGACTTAATTGGAGAAAATTAATTTTTCCTTTCTGGAAGGTTATCAACTAGAGATAGCTTCTGGTTTAGGGATGAGTGATTGGGACCACATCTCCTCTCAGCACTTGGCCCCCAACTAGCTTAAACCTTTGTTGGTCCGGATCATGCTACCACGGTCTGGTCTGGACCGCCTTGCTGCCGTGGTGTCTTCCATTGCTATTGGCTTTTACAACCTTTCTGCCTCCTGCTCCACAGAGATTCCTGAGCCCTGGGAGGGATTTGATTGAGATGTCCCATTTGGGACTGAGTGCTCTAGACTTCTCACTCTATGCACACTGTCCAGCTGGGTCCCTGTATTTATTCCCATCTACTACCGGAGGAAGCTTTTCTTATGATGGCTGATCGAGATACTGATTTATGAGTATAACAGAATGTTCACATTGTCCTTTATTTTCTTCTTGTGTGACTTTCACTTGTCTTCTCTTTTCTGTTATTATCAAACCTTTAAACCTACAATTTCAGTCCAAAATTTCTAGTGTTATTTTCAAACACGAAGACAAATGACATCAGCTCACTAAGAGAACATTTTTGACATCACCAGTTTTTGTTTCATTTGTTTTTATGAACATTTTAATTATAGGAAGATACTTGTGCCTTTCTTCAAGCTTTCCTACATGATTTTATTTTTGTACATTTGTGCATCTAAGTACAAGTTTGTGTACTTCATAAGTGCAAGTGTATATGAGTATGTAGAGGACAAAACTCTACCTCTTCTTTCATTCCTTATGGACCACCCAACATTTTCATTTAATTGAACATTTACCTTCATACATAAACACATATTATATTTTGATCAAATTACCCCTTCAATCTCTCCCTCCAACTCCTCTCAATACCCTCCCTCATAACCTCCTCCTAACTTCAAATTATTCTTATGTATGTAAATGAGTCCAATGGTGTTTTCTGTATGCACATGGGTATAGGATTATCTACTGCGTCATAGGCAACCTGCCAGGTACCACACCTGAGTAAAACTGACTTTCAATCCCTTGGCAGTCATTGACTGCCTATAGTTTGGCTACTAAGAGTGGTGTGTTGTGACCATCATCTATGCTGGAAGAGAGTGTCATGTCTTGTATAGGCAACCAAAACTGTGTAAAGTTCATGAGTGCAATGTCCTGTTTATGTACAGAAGAGACTGCTCCACAGACACCTTGTTTTGAACGAAAGACTCTCTTGTCATTGTCTAGGCTGGCCCGCAGTAGGGAACTGCCTGTCCCCACCTCTCAACACTGGGATTGCACATCAGTATGTCTACTTTTCAATTATGTTCTAGAAATTAGACCTCAGTTATCATGTTTTCAAAGCAATAATTTCACCCTGAACTATCTCCCCATCACAGCTTATTTCACCTTTATCTGAATTTCACCTCCATTTTCAAGCCCCTCACTCTAGCAATTGATCTACTTCTCATAGGCCTTGTAGAAGTTCCTAATAACTTTCGTTTTGCATTAAAATTAGCTCAAGTACTCTTTAAAATACAATCAGCATGCCTCTATAATTATTTAATTTGTGATTTTTTTCTCTTTAAGAACAAAAAAAAAACTTATGAAAAAAATCTGTATTTTATCTTTTATAGAACAGAAAATTAGTTTTGGCTCAAGTCAGCACTAATACAAATATATAAAACGGTAATGTATTTTCAGTCATATTTATCTTATTTTTTTCCACAGTTTTGACCATCTTCAATGTATTTCCACTGTTCTTAAATACAGTAACTTTTCTGTAGGAAAAAAAAAGTGCCCTTTTTAGTAGATTTACATTTGTCCCCCTGCTTTATTTATGCCTGCATTTTATCTGTCATTTATCCTGGTATCTCTTTCTCTTCCCGTGTTTTAAATAAACCATGAACCTACTCATCCGTTATGTCTCTCTAGTGGATCTCATTGATTAGCTCACTGCCTACCTGTTACTTTCTCCTTATATCTGAAGAATCTGTCCATTTGATTTTTAGAAATCTCTATAAATTTGCTTCTTGTGTACATATATATTACATTTGGGAGATTTGAGTGGTGGGCTACTCTTCCCTAAGGCTTGGATTGCATTCAAATTCTTCCCCACAAACCTTTATTATCCTTTTTTTTGTACTTATATTTGTCTTCTTAGTTTATTAAAATGCAACGTTTTCAATGATTTCCATGGCAGTGTGTGAACACATTTCTTTCTACTACTTTTTAACAGTTCAAGGGAGACAATTCATTACCATGGATTTGAGTTTTGTGATGTTAGTATGTGATTCAAAACTTAACATACATTTTATTCTCAGTATACTTAAAGCTGCAGCTGGTTTTGTAGCTGGAAATAGATTGAAGAGTTTATTTCATCAGTTACCATCTCTGAACCTTTGAATTTCAAGATCCTTAACAACAAGAATAAATTCTGAACTGTGTTTCACACAGCCGAAGGAAAATAACCAAGAAGATATCTTTGGAGACATCTAGAATGTGCAAAATGCATTAGCAAAATATTTATGAATGCATTTTCTGATTAATATTATTTTTAAATTTCCTATGGATTTATTACTTTGTGTATATGTCTGTATATGTGCAACAGCATGCATGCCATGGTGCAAATACGGAGGTCATAGAACAACTTACGGAAATTGATCCTCTCCTTTCAGAATGTGGGTCCCAGGGTTTGAACAGAGTTCCCCAGCCTTGGCAGTTAGCACTTTTCCATGAGGGGATATCTTACAACCCCTTAGTTGTATTTTTTTTTCTAATTGTGTTTTTTTTGTTTGTTTGTTTTGTTTGTTCTGTTTTGTTTTGTTTTTCGAGACAGGGTTTCTCTGTGTAGCTTTGAGCCTTTCCTGGAGCTCACTTGGTAGCCCATGCTGGCCTCGAACTCACAGAGATCCGCCTGCCTCTGTCTCCCGAGTGCTGGGATTAAAGGCGTGCGCCACCAAAAGGCGTGTTTGATTTTTGTTTGCTTGCTTGGTTTTTTTTTTTTTTTTTTTTTTTTTTTTTTTTTGTATAATTTATCCTTTACTAGCTAAATACTAACAATATTCAGAAACTTCCCTTGGTGCATCTGAAATTAAAATACCTCTGCTTTTCTATTTTTACCAAGCATCTCTTCTGATAAACTGTTTAACCTCAGTTTCCAAAACTTTATCCTACTGTGCTAGTATCAGAAGTTCTTCTCTATTTGAAGCACTCTATATTTTCAGCTTATGAGAAATCCTGTTCATTATGTTTTCCAGTATCTCCAAGGTACAGATGTACACAAACGGATTGAGCTACTACACAATTTGAGACATCATTCCTATACAGAACATTCAAAGTAAATCCTAATTTTCTTTTTTGCTGAGTCTTCTTACAAGTGCCACAGTATACATTTCATGGACAGTAGAGAAGAGGTGTCCCATGTCATGGTGAAGGTCAGAAGGTCTCAATCTTGCCAGAGGAGATTTGGATGATCTTGTATTGTGTATAATATCTACATGCATTGTATCTTACTTCATTCTTCTAATTTAAATTGTAATGGAGTTGGATACTTGGCATGTTCAGCTACTAATTTTCTTACACCTGACGTTGATCCCATTTTCTTTCTGGCTGCACTTCCATTCTTATCAGGGTTTTTCGCCCAGTCATCAAAGGTTTACCCATTTTTCAGTTTCACCCGTTAAGAGTGTGGGTGATATTTTTCAAATTCCTCTGTCACAGGACACGTTGAAAGTCTGCCTATGAGAGAAGTCAATTGATTTTCAAAAATTTCATCGATATATAAGTATGTTTTCTTGGATTTTACTTTCCAGAAAGCACAGAAAGTTTTACTCAGACTCTTCATTTTAGTATCTTTAAAAAAAAAATCAGTAATATGTGATTAAATGCTGCATCAATTTAATTTTATTAGAGAAAATGAATGTGTAAGGCACATTATAATGAAGGGTTAGAGTAAATGAGTATAAATAACACACAGGAACTCCTTTTTTCTACATGACAAAACTTCAATGTTAAAGACATTGCAGATTTTCAGGTACACAGCATCGTTCATTTCAAGATCCCGGATCCCTGATTTCAGCTGAAGCTCAGTAAAGTTGTCAGATTTTATTGTCATAGCTTAAGAACTTTAAGGGTAATTTCTATTTACATATTAGGGTTCTATTGAAGATATATTTATATGGAATATAAATAAATGAAGGGCAGTATGGGAAGTTCCACACATCTTCTTGTGAACATATTATATAATCTGTGTAGCTTAAGAGGTATTACAAATTGATTTTTAGACTCTAGGCTGTTTTGCAAACTTAGCTAAGGATAAAAGGCAGCCATTTTGTATTTACTTGCTGAGAGATTTACAGAGTACAATCTGGATTGAAAACATTAATTTTTCAAAAGTTCTCCATTGTTAATGTGCTTGTTATCTAAAAGTAAAAATTAATTCTTAGTATATAGGTGGATATCTATGGATGTGTAGTTATGCTTGAGTCTATATCTGTGTCTTTCCAAGTGTCTGTGTGTGTGTTTACGACTGTCTTCCGTGTTTAGTGTGTCTCTATGTGACATTAGATGTTTGTGCATATGTGTTGGTGTGTCTCTGAGTTTTGATGGTATGGATGCATTTGTCTGTGTGTTTGGCTTCATCTCTCTCTCACTCTGTGTGTGTGTTTAAAGATGTGACATGATGAATTCTGAATTACAATGATACATTTTTCTCCTTCTCTCTCTCTCTCTCTCTCTCTCTCTCTCTCTCTCTCTCTCTCTCTCTCTCTCTCTTCGGTTTTTCAAGACAGGGTTTCTCTGTGTAGTTTTGGTGCCTATCCTGGATCTTGTTTTGTAGACCAGGCTGGCCTTGAACTCACAGAGAAACGCCTGCCTCTGTGTCCGAGTGCTGGGATTAAAGGCTTGCGCCACTGCCGCGGCCACCACCACCAGGCTTCCTTTTATCTCTTAAAAGAACTTTATTTCAATCTCTCTATAAAAAGCATACCATAATTTATATGAAAATCAGTATTCATAAATTATCTTTCAAGAGAAAAAATTATCATTGCAATTGTTTTTGTGTGTCTATGACTGTATATCTAAAAATTCTTAATCCTGTTTATGTGAAGTCTAAATATATTTTAAATAAAAACTATAACAGTATTGTATTGAGAGCACAACTAATTCTTCTTATGATTCTGATACATGTGTGTCTACCACACGTACGTGGGTATTTACTATTTTGTTTAAAGAAAACAGGAGTCATTTGGCATAGGGATTTAACTATCTGATAACATAGACATTAATATTTATGTAAATAACCACTGAAAATTCATCAGAATTTATATTTTTTTCCTCTAGCTAAAGGAACTAAAGAACTCTTTAAATATATATTTTAAATTTTTGAACTTTGTCTTATAAATTTTTGATTCAGGACTTTTTTCTTTCAGTATGTTATCTCTAGAGCACTCTCTGTCTTAAATTATATATTTGACGTGATTCTATACACCTGTGGTAAAGCCTCAAACACCTCACACTTACCTCCTTCCTGACTAGACTACATATAGTGAAAATGAAGATACATTTTGATTTGTGATCATCTTAGCAGGGCTATATGCACCTATTTAAATATTTATTTTTCAAGTATTTGCATTTGCTCATATTGTTTGAACTGTGACGTGCCTCAATGGAGGAAAAGTCATAATAATGAAATGTCCAATGACAGAATGCGGAGACATAGAAGAGTTAAATGAGAAGCCAGATTGCAAAAAATCTACAAGCAGAAGTTAATTCATAACCAAATGATAATCTTAAACAAATGAAACCCATAAAGCAAATATATGATTATGATCACAGTATAAAGACCATGCAGACTTTTCTCAATAAAGCTTTAGGCTTGTACTTAGAAAAAAATTAACTGGAAAATTATCAGCAGATGAAGGTTTTCCTGAATGTTATGAGAGGACAAGTATAATAATACTCTAACCTTAAATAGAATGTGGTATGCCTTAGAACCATATGTTCATGAGCAGAGGCTTCCAGGAAGATGTTCAAGGTTTCAGGAGAAGTGATACTGTTCCATGAGTGAGGATAACTTTATTTGCCATGGCTAACTTAAGAAAAACCTTTCATTAAAAATTACATTTGCAGCTCTACTCCACTGATAAACAGAAAGCACTTGAAGTGAAGTCAGATGGAGTCTACGCAGAAACATACAGAAGTACAGTTCTCTGGTTAAGAGTTGCAGGATGTGGAGTACCTGCCATCCCATAACTCAAGCCCTTTGCAAGTACTTCAGCTAGCTGAATGGGAGAAAAAAAAAGCTTTGCATCAAACAAACAGAGATCCCAAACTCAAGAACAAATTCTTAATTTTAGTTGCTATTGGTAATGCTAATGAAAAATAGACAATTGCTGTAAATTATAAAGGTGAAATCAGATAAATGAAAAATGGAATTTGAATGTAAAGCGCACATAGGGCCCTTGAAATCCTGGTTTAGATGCAGCTATCAAAATCTAGGTGAGCCTGATTCAACATCTCTAAGCCTACACTTTATAACCAAACGCTGTTGTTGGTCTCGAAAAAATATGCCATGTTTCTGAGCCACATCACCCTCCACCAAGTACTTCAGAGTCAAAGGGAAGGCTCCTTAAAATATGTGGGAATTAGAAGCAAACAATGGCCAAGTTAAGGAACACATCTTAAAATATAAAGGGACGTTGGGCATTTTGATGAAACACTGATGACAGCTGTTGTAATCACTTACATATAACTGATATGTTATATATCATATAGCTGAGAGTAAAAGTACTCTAGTACTTCTGAAAATACAAATAAAAATATAACATTATAAATTGTGGCATTAGTAGTTTTCCATAGTGTTACTATTTTTCAGAGAATTCTGCTTTCAATTGTAGGTAATTCTTGTTAAAAGAACCCCCAAAATTAATGAAAATATATTATTGGTAATATACATTACAATACTCATAGGCAGATAACACAGGTAAGCCTACTTCCTTAATAACTGTGTTTGGTATAGCACAGAGTCTGTCTGAATGCATGTTGCCCTGTATTATGTAAATTTGTCTGAGATTGATTGCTCAAACTTTGATGACCTTTACTTTCGACTGTATAAACTGGAGGCTAAATGACTATTGCTGTTATGGTTGTGTCTAATTATAACTAACAAGCATAACCTTAATTTGTACTTCCTTTCACCCTTTGCATGTAGAGACAACATATTGGTGAATGATAACAGTAAAGAATCTAAAAGCTTTCTATCTGAAGCGACCTTGCAACATTGAATAGTCCTTTTCTGGAAAAAAAAAACATGGAGAAAGATAACAGCAGTGCTTCATAGCTCTTTCTTGCTAACATTCTTCAAAAGAGCCACACTTTAGAAAAGTCTTTCCATCTCTGAAATATCTCAGTAATTGACAGGGTTTCTTTGATATAAATTTAACATAACACAAGCACACTAAAAAGACAACAGAGGTTTGAATGCCAATTTGCTCACTCTGTGAAATTCATTATATTGCTTCTAAAGATTGAATGTTTGAAAGATCTTATTGAGGGAAAGGGAAGTCCTAACACACATGTGATTTCAGTTTTGTGAACTGGGAAAACTTATTGTGTACTAATATGATCTTTGTATTAGAAGTGTCTGAAGAAGTAATTAAAAATGCTTTATATTATAGCAAGAAAACGCTATTCCATGCTAAGAAACTATGTGGTAAGTAGGTGTAAGATTCTTATTCCTCCTCCCCAATAAAAAGAAGGGAAGAAACAGAAAATGTGTGCATGAGATTTTTTATTCAAAAACGGTACACACACACACACACACACACACACACACACACACACACACACACACACATATATATATGTGTACCTTTTATATGTACCATACATAATTTTATATATATATATATATGTATGTTGCATATATGCACATATATAATTATATATATATTACTTTCTACAATGTGATGATACACTCATTTCATGTAAGTGAAATGTAAAATTTTTGTTATAAGTCTAAGAGAAAAAGTATTACTTAGTATTAATTATTTTCTCATTTTGGAACAATTATTGAGCAATTTAGACTATATTTTTGAAGACTCAATGATAATTCGAAACAACAATGTACAAATATTTTGCATTATCATAACAATGTTTAGCAAAATAGAGGGAATTGAGTTAGGATGAAATTGGCAGAGACAAATAAATGGATTGCCTAGTATTATTTTTTGTACAGTTTGCGGAAAAGTAAATAAAGTACTAATAGGAAAGACATTAAGACAATAACAAGCTATAAATGTCTATTGCCAGGCAAAGAAGAATTTCCCACAACCTCAAGAGAAACAGTCCAAAGTTTTGTCTCCTCCTTGCCTAATGTAAACTGCCATCTAAAACACTCATACTGCAGCTTGATAAGAAGAATAGCTGATGTGGAGGCTTGAACAAGGGAGAATGCCAATTCAAAACATTCAAGTCAGAAATAAACAAGGAATGCCAGAATCCAGAGAGTCCTATCATTAATCAAAGGCTTTACTTTGCTGGTCACTGTTCAGAAAACCCTCCCCAAGCACATAGGTAGTCTACCAGTAGTCACAAGACATATTTGACAGTCATGCTGCCATGCAAAGAGAATTAGAACCATGCCAATTATGCTAAAACACGGTGGACAAGTTTCTTGGATTGAAATCCAAATGAAGGTGCACAGGGCAAAATTAAATTCAACATGGCCCAAACCGAATTTACTCTCTTAGTTAAATTTATTTTTTGTCACCTGTCATATTTATTCACACTATGTATATATTGAACATACTCCTGTAAAAAGATGTGGGATGTAATCACAATTAAAAAGTGATACATCAGCATACTCATGTACCAGATTGAGAATGGGAATATTAAGACATTAAGTAATTTAATAAGTTGTCTCTAGGTCCTAGGCCCTGGGGGCACAACCCACAGCCCTCCCCCACCCACCCCATTCTCAGCAACTCAGAAGCAGCAGCAGCAGCAGCAGCAGCAGCAGCAGCAGCAGCAGCAGCAGCAGCAGCATCCACCCCTCCAACCATCAGTGACCACCTGAATCACAGTCCCTTGCACCCAATTGGTAGAAGAGGCGAGTGTCTGAGTGCCCACCTGGACAGCCCTGCTCTCTAGGTCCTAGACCCCAGGGGTACATCTTGCACCCCTACCCCACCCACTTCAGGCTGAGATTGACAGAAGGGCGACCATCAGAGCAGCAGGACCCACCTGCACCTATTGGAAGAAGAGGGACCCCCAGAGGCACAGACTCCACCTGCACCAATTGGAGGGTAGGTGGCAGAGGAAGAATACATTCAACATCATAAAGAGCAATATGGAACCACTAGAAACTAGTGGTCCTAGAAGAACAAGACCTAAACATCCCAACACAGATGAAAATGACCTTTAAAATAACTTTATGAAAATGATAGAGCCCCTTAAAGAGGAAATGAAAAATTCCCTTAAAGAAATGGAGGAAAAGACAAACAAAAAATTGGAAGAAATTAATAAATCCCTTAAAGAAAGCCAAGAAAAAAAAATCAAAAAGTCAAAGGAAACAGCTCAAGACTTGAAAATTGAAATTGAAGCAAAAAAAAAAAAAAAAAACTGAGGGAATTCTGGAAATGGAAAATCTGGGTAAATGAACAGGAACTACAGATGCAAGCATAACATAGAATAGAATAAATAGAATGCAAGAGAAAGAAGAAAGAATCTCAGGTGTTGAAGATAAAATAGAGGAAATAGATTCATCTGTCAGAGAAAACATTAAATCCAACAAATTCTTAGCACAAAACATCAAGGAAAATACCAAATCTAAGAATAATAGGGATATAAGGAGAATTCCAGGTCAAAGGCACAGAAGTATATTCAACAAAGTCATAGCAGAAAACTTTCTCAACCTAAAGAAGGACATGCCTATCAAGGTATAAGAAGCTTACAGAACACCAAGTAGACTAGAACAGAAAAAAAGTCCCCTCACCATACAATAATCAAAACACTAATCATACAGAATAAAGAAAGAATATTAAGAGCTGCCAAGGAAAAAGACAAAGTAACATACAAAGGCAGACCTATCCAGAATGACACCTGAATTCTCAATGAAAACTCCAAAAGCCAGAAAGGTCCTGGACAGATGCTAGGCAGACACTTAAAGACCACAGATGCCAGCCAAGACTACCCAGAAAAACATTCAATCACTATAGACAGAGAGCACAGATATTCCATGAAAAAAAAAAAACAGATTTAAACAATACTTATCCACAAATTCAGCCTTACTTAAAGCATTAGAAAGAAAAAATCCAACCTAAGGAAGTTAGAGGCACCCACAAAAGCATGGCCAATAGATAACTTCACACCAGCACATCCCAAAGAAGGGAAAGAAACACAGACACTACTACTACCACTTACATAATCAAATATAACAGGAATTAACAATCACTGATCATTAATGTGTTTCAATATTGATGGTTTCAATTCATCTATAAAATGACACAGGCTAACAGAATAGGTACAAAAACAGGACCCATCCTTCTGCTGCATACAAGAAACACACCTCAACCCCAAAGACAGAATTACATCATAGTAAAGGGTTGGGAAAAGAGTTTCCAATCAAACGGACCTAAGAAACAAGCTGTTGTAGCTATTCTAATATCCATCAAAATAGACTTCAAACTAAAATCAATCAAAAGAGATGGAGAAGGACATTTCATATTCATCACAGGAAAATTAATAAGCTAGAAACCACTGGATGCGCCTCTTTGATCTTTTCCCTACCTTTCCTAAAATGTAAATGCCTTGGTTTGGATATGTTTATACCTTTTCCCATTTCTTTTTATAAAACTTTAGATATACGTATGCATATAATATACTACATATATACATACATATACAAATACACACACACATATATTTCCATGAAATTATATTGTCTAGTTTGCTTATACTACAAAAATTTTAATTATAATATTTAATCTCTCTTTGAGAGATTTAAGCTAGCAAAACTTGATCATCAAATCCCCTCATTCATACAGCATATTTGTATTACATTGAATCCCACACTATGAATAGATCATGCTTACTTGTTAATTCTGCCATCCATAAATATATGAACTACTTTGTCATTTTACTTCTGAAAGCTGTGATACTATGAAATTTTTCATATGTGTGTGTTGGTATATATGTGAAAAATTTCTCTGTGATATACATCTATTATGCAATGTTTGGATTATGGTTATTAAATCTTCGGTCTTTATTAGTACACGATAATGATAAATATATTTCTAAGCTTACTGTTATTTTACCAAGAAGATATTTTACTTGTTGCCCTAGTTTGCTTTGTATTATTGTGAAAAACAGCACCACTACCACAAAAACAACGACAAACAAGCAAACAAAAAGCTCCAAATAAACAAAAAACAATCTTAGGGAGACAAGCATTTATTTCCACTTGCAGAATGTAGCTCATCATCAAAAGAAGCCAGGGCAGGAAACGAAAGCAGGAACATGGAGGTAAGGAATTAAGCAAAGACTGAAGAGCGATACTGCTTACTGTATTGGTTCCTTCACAAAAGGAAAAGAGTCCATAGACTAGGCACAAGGATCACAGGCCCACTCTTTCTCACACCCTGGAGTCCCATAAAAATACTAAACTAAAAGCTGTAACATATATTCAGAGGACCTGGTGCTGACCCATGTATGTCTTGTGCGTGCTGTTTCAGTCTCTGTGAGTTCATAGGTGCCTGTTTAGTCTACTTGTTCTCCCAGTGCCCTCCATTAACTCTAGCTCTTACACTGTTTCTATGTTTTCTTTTGCAGGGTTTCCTGAGATTTCAGGGGAGAAACTTGAGGGAGACATGTCATTCAGAGCTGCGTGCTGCAAGGACTCCCTCTCTGTAATGTCTGGCTGTGAGTCTCTTCATATGCTCCCCTCTGTTGCTGGAGGAAACTTCTCTGATGATGATTGACTATGGAACTGAACTATGAGTATAGCAGTATATCATTAAGAGTCCTTTCATTTTTACTTTTTTGTTGGTGGGGTGGTTTTAGACCAGAAGTGCTTGCTTTTACTCTAGGTCTCTGGGCTATCTAGTCTCTGATTCTTGATTACACAAGAAATGCAGTGGTAGGGTTCCATGTCATTGAGTGGGTCTCAAGTCAAATCAGACATTGGTGGGATACTCCCATACATTCTGCACTACCACTGCTCTATTATATCTTCCAGGTGGGAAAGAGTGTAGGTCAACGGTTTTGTGGCTGAGTTGGGGTTTACTTTCTCTTTTTTTTTATTAAGAATTTTTTTATTCATTTTACATACCAACCACAGATCACCCTGTCTTCCCTCTTCCCACCCCAGCTGGACTTCTTAATGTTCAATGGGTTGTATGGGTGTTGTCTGTAACCAGAAGTTTTCTTGTTCCACTTGGCCCGCAGCTGTTTATACAACAATCACTCAGAGGTTTAATATTAATTACATACTGTTTGGCCTATGGCTTAGGCTCATTACTAACTAGCTCTTACAACTTAACCAATTCTATTAATCTATGTTTTTGCCACCTGGCTTCCTGGCATTATCTATTCTCCCACATCTTACTTCTCCTAGTGGCATCTCAGAGAGTCTCCTCTGACTCCACCTTTCTTCTCTTGCTATATCTCTTAGATTTCTTGCCTCTCTCCATCCTGCCTTGACATAGGCCAATGCAGCTTTATTTATTAACCAATCAGAGCAACACATATTCACAACATACAGAAAGACATCCCACAGCAGTTGTTTGCAGAAAGCAATCCATTGTCTTAGCAATAGCCTGGGTTGTTTGGGGAATTTCCATGGGAACTTGTGGAGGGAGTTTAGAAGGGGACAATCTGTAGGATCCACAGGAGTTGGAGCAGGAGGCAGGGAAGGCTGCCCCTGGTATGCTGCAGAGCTGGGGATGAGACTTAAGGATTAGATTTGGTGGAACAGAGGAGGAAGAGAAGCTTCCTCATTTTTTATGGTGTGGTCTGCGGGTTAGCAGGAGTGCCTACTGGAGAAAGGGGCTGGGATAAAATGACAAGTGTGTAGAGTTTAGGATGAAATGACCTGTGGGCTGGGGGAAGGAAAGTTGCATCAGGTGTTCTGTGGCAGTGCTAGGGATAAGATTTGGGGTGTGGATTTGGAGAGAGAGAAAGAGGGGTGAAGGTCTTCAGTTGGCTTATTTATTTCCCTGTCCTGCTCAGCAGGTGTGGTTCCAGTGAGTGTATGTTGGCATTTGAGGCTGGGTTGGGGGACTGAGCTAGGGCAAGGAAGTTTGGTGGAGAGGTCATTATTATTGGTTGTGAATGGGATCCTGTTGGAAAGGGAGAAGGCAGGAGGTTCTCTGCTACAGAGCTGGGAATAAAATTGGGACGGATTGGAATCTAAGGAGAAAACAAACAAACAACAACAACCCTCCAAACAAATCACAACAAAAAACCCATTTAAACTCTTTATATAGGTGTATGTATATATAATTAGGAAGCTTCTACAGTAATAACATCTCATATAACTTTTTGAAAGATGTTTAATGTTTGATCCTTTCCTATATTCCATTCTTTATTTTGCCTTTCCCTCCAGTACCCCATTTAACCTTCCTTTTACATTATTCTGCTTTAATCTTTTTTTTTTTTTTTTTTTTTTTTTGGTTTTTCGAGACAGGGTTTCTCTGTGTAGCTTTGCGCCTTTCCTGGAGCTCACTTGGTAACCCAGGCTGGCCTCGAACTCACAGAGATCCGCCTGCCTCTGCCTCCCGAGTGCTGGGATTAAAGGCGTGCGCCACCACCGCCCGGCTCTGCTTTAATCTTTCATGCCACTAGATTTTATGTCTTGTCCCTTGAAATGTCCCTTTAGGACCCCTTGCTAATTTCTTGATTTTAATAGGTGTTCCAAATGGAGCACATGTATCTAAAGATTCAAAGATAATATCCACAAATGAGAGCAAATAAGGAACATTAGTCTGGGTCTGGGTTACCCTACTCAGAATTATTATTTCCAGCTCCATCACTTACCTGTAAATGTAATTTCATTTTAAGAGCTGAGTAATATTCTTTTCTATAAACATACCACATTTTCATTATCTGCTGATCACTTGATGGAATCCAGGCTGTTTATATTCCCTGGATATTTTGAGTTGTTTGACCATGGTTATAATCATTTCTCTTAATTTTCTTGGACATTTTACCGTGCTATTTTCATTTGTAGCTATTACTATGGGATTTGTTTTTGTTGGTGGTTTGTTTGTTTGTTTTTTGAAGAGACATGCTATTTTAGGTTTCCATGATTGGTTGGATTTTTCATGTTGTTTTGATTTCTGTGTTGATGTTTCTGCACCTAGAGTTGGTTTGTTGATTTCTTTATTCCTCCCTCATCATCTACCTTCTTTCATCAGAAGTGTTTATAATGTTTAAGAGGGCATAAGTTCATAACAGAGTGGAGAAGCTTGCTTTCCTCTGTTTTTTGCTATTTGAGATGACAGTTGTATCCTAAGTGTTCTGCTTGTTAGCTACAAAATGGTGCCTTTAACATCGGGGTCAAGGAGCTTAGAATAAGTTTCCCCCAGCAATATGGACGACACCTGTGTATCAACGCAGAATGAGGCAACTGAAGTTCCCCTGTCATCTGACAAGGCTCTAAGTCTCTGGATCATGAGTTGCTGCTTGGGAGTCCCTAGTGGGAATTAGGTTGAGATCTCTTTGTTAGTCACTTGTGGCCACTAATAGCTAAAATAGTTTATGATATTTTAATATGTAGAAAGTCTTAATTGTATTATAGTTACCTTGTGAGGTATTTTTCTACCACATATGTTTTAAATATATTTGAGACAATTTTGCTTACCAAGAGGTCATAAAGGCAGACATTAGCAAGGCATACAATACTACATTTAAAACTATAATATTTTTCTGCAATTGGGATATAATTTCTGTTAGAAAAACATCTATAGTTATTTCTTCTATAAGAATATTCCATCATTAGTTAATTGAAAATTATCTACAGTTCCTAGATATCTTTCTAATATCCATCTGCAGTTGAACCATAAACATATATGTCTGCTTCTGATTTTTCTACTGTATTTTAAGAACTGTATCATTTAATATTAACCTAGTTAATATTCTCATACTTTCTGAGTATAACTACTAATGTTAATTGATTCTTAGTGCTTTGAATTTGCTTTTATTCTTTTGCATTGATTTTTATCTTGGAATGGACCTAAATATAATAAATCTTTTTGAATATGGGACCAAACAGCATCAGACTTTTTTTTTTACTACTTTGGAATGAAGCCTGGAATTATGTTGTTTAATGTAAGTTTAAAATATATTTTTATTGTCGATGTATTTACTGAG
The DNA here is from genome assembly GCA_902168415.1 of Peromyscus melanophrys. Lineage (NCBI taxonomy): Eukaryota > Metazoa > Chordata > Mammalia > Rodentia > Cricetidae > Peromyscus > Peromyscus melanophrys. The sequence continues at coordinate 10,158 of CABHPR010140506.1, read as the reverse complement.
GCCAGGCTCACTATGATCTGTGGATCTCTGAATTACGATGACCAGTTTGTTTTCTGTAATGCTGTTTTCTGTAATAAGAATTTCTTTGATGAGGGGTTTAAATGGTACATTTATCTGAGGCATGGAAAATTTTTAGAATACAGTACAAAATTTTGAATATCTAGTTAAGTGATGGTAGTAGGTTCTCCTCTAAGATCCTTGATCTCACCAGATAGTTGACTAGGCTTCTAGTATCTGGCATGATTTCCTTCTTGTTGAACAATTTCTTGGTCAGATTAGACAGGTATTGGTTAACACCAAGATTTGATGCTATTGCACATTTAGGGTTATTTTGCTGAGCTGATCATTGCAGTTTAAACAGAACTATAGACAATTTATGACTACTGAGAGAAGGAGAATTAGTTTCTCTGACTAATGAGTCTCTTAATGGGCTCTTCAGTGCAAAGTGCTCAGTCTTGAATCACACACACACACACACAGAAGCAATAAAATACATATATTTATGTTATATAAATACATGCATATATGCACATACACATATATAAAAATATATTCAAAGAAAATGATGACACAGATTAAAGAGTTAGTAATGAGAGACAAGGAAAAAGCTGAGGATAAAAAGCCAGAAGTGAAGCAATACAATTGTATTTTAATTAAATACATAACAAATAAAAATAAAATGCTATTTATATCTACTTTTCTATTTTTCTGAGTTGAATAATAGATCCTGATTTCAAATAAGTTTTCTGACACATGAAACTACACATACATGACAAAATAGACCAAAAATTTATCATTTTGTAAAAGGTATTTTGACAAGTCTTGAAGAATCCTTTACATAGAGCAATGGTTGCATTTAAACCTTTTAATTTAAAAACTTTTCACCAAGTTTCCTTTGATATACAACAGTGGAAAAATATGATTTTTAAGAGGAAACACACATATCTGTATCCAAAGTTGAAATTTCTGAATTTCTCATTCTTTGATTTCTACCCAGGTTGAGCATGAAACAATGCTCTCCCTGGTTAGATTTCTTTTAAACACTTATTTTGCCTTGAATAGTCGCTCCTGTTCCTTTTGCCCAGCTGGTTATCACAGCTTGATTGAATTCTAGCCCATCAAGTCTCACAGTTTTCCTCTTCATTTAATTAAGACTATTTAAATGAGCTTGTTTTCTTATACTTGAGAAAAGCTTATAGGCTCTTTGCTGCCCTGTGCAGTGTCTTTTTTCAATTGCTATTGAATCCCTCCTTGTCAGAATTCTTCTGAATGTGATAAACTATTTTGCATATTTTAGTCTTACTAGTATTGTTGATTTTGGTTTGGAGACAGGATTCACATAGCCCAGGACGGACTGAAATTCATGTGTCTAAGTATGGGGCTTCTTACAGGGAATTAATGATCAAATCCAGGGTTTTATAATGTACTAGACAAGCAACTCACCCAGCCCATGATTTGCGTTTTTAGTTACTTTGATATTTTGCATATTAACCCCTTGTTAGGTACATACTAAGGGAATACCCCCCATATATGCATGCTATCTCTTTAGTCTATTCACTGTTTCCTCCACATGAGTATTTGTTCTAATTATTAGTCAGTGCTTTTGGAGATATTTACAATAAGTAAGCTTCTATGCTAAGAATTTCTTTGGTGTTTTCTTGCGGTAGTTTTATAGTTTAAAGACTAGCTTGTGCTTCTTTTTATTAATTTGTTCAAATATCACACTGCCTTATAAATAAATGCCAAGTTACTTAACAGTGTTTTTCAGCTTTGTTTTTATTTGTGACTTTCCTCATGTTTGTTGCGAACTTGAAAGGCTCATGTATAGTATATACCTCCTTTTGAAATGTTCTGTCTTCTTTGTATAATATGTTATGCTCATTTTTTACATTAGAGGATTTTATTATGAATATCTTTCTTTTCTACTTGTAGTACACCCAATGTTGTTTTTATTTTAAAATTCAGCCTAAAAACTAAAGAAAAATGCATTTTATCAGTCTATTATTTATTCCTGATATACTTTTCTTTAAATAAGGAATACTTGGGTATATTATGATTGGTTAACAACAACAAAAAATGTTTAATTACAGCTCGGGAATGTGTTTTTTGCCTAACTTCCAATAGATATATTTAACTCAGTTTTTCATTGGTAATGTAATGTTATACTTACTTATCAATGGAAAAGCATATATTAAGAAGGTATTTATGAGGTCTAAGAATAAATTCTCATTTATATTCTGATGTTAGTAGGTAAAAAAAATTGACGTGATTGCTTGATTCAATAGCTATTTTTAAAACAAAGTCTCCATGGAGATTTTTAACATGAGTGTTAAAAAATTACAAGTAAAACATATGCATTTGTTTTTCAGCTGTAAGCCTGAAATTATCACCTTACAGCAGTGAAAATGTCCAGAATCATACAGCTCAAAAAGTCTTTAATGACGGTGGTACAAAAAAGGTTGATGAGTGTCTCCTGGAAACAACTTTAAGCATGAAAAAGAAAATCTCTCTGGGGTCCCTGAGAACATCCTGATCATTTTCTGAAGGAGACAGAACACGGAAAAGTGTTTCCTTATTGAAAACCTTTCAGAACCATGGGAAGATGATGTGTGCCTGGGAATTATTGCTTCTGGCTTCCACTAAGTCCTTGGTGGGAGCTCTTTCTCACAGCAAGAAAATGAAAACTAGCAGCTTTCTTGAGGGAATTAGACTCGGATTCAGCTGAGAAACAGAGCTTTACCATCAAAGATTTAGGGTTAAAAAAAAAGATTTAGGGTTACTTAGAAAAAAAGGCTGTAAATCCCCTGCAGCCTTCATAATTGAAGGGTTCAGTCTTAGTTGGAATCTGTATTAGAAGTTTTATAATGTAGATATGAAAAAGCTGAGCAATGTCCTGCATACATTACTGGTTGACTAACAGACACCACAAAGGCTTTTGAGACAATAGATATTTGGGGCAAAAAAATAAATAAATAACTGAGGGAAAGCTAAGGAAATCTTGTGACTTCTGCAGACACTTGAGTGTGTCCCCAAAGCTCAAGACTATTATAAGTAAGAGGTAATTGACTGAGCAATAGATATACAGTTCCAGGGACAATCCTGAAGGAGAAAGGCCTGATCACAATTAGGATTACTAAAAGAAAACACACACACACACACACACACACACACACACACACACAAAAGTAGCTGTTAGACAAAAAGAGGGAAACTCGTTCTGCAGTGTACTGACAACTTAAAGAAAGCAACAGCCTTCATGAAAATGTTCATGTTTAGGAGTTATTATTAAGTATATAAAGCATTTGAAATCTTATTTGTAACATTAATCCCACAGTTCTAGATTCTTCATAAAACAACGCAAATCAGCCGGTCAAGGGCTGCCAAAAGAGAAAATCCTTTTCCTTCCAGGATAAGCTTCTGCAAAGTTTGTTCAAACCAAATGGCTAGTGTTGGACACTTTTACCTAGGATCATATGTATGTGTGTGTGTGTGTATGTGTGTGTGTGTGTGTGTGTGTGTGTGTACATGTATGAATACATACATATATATAGTTTATATGTATATGCATATACATGATATAATAACAATTAAGAAGCAGATCATGAATTGAAGAGAAGGGACACAACAGTTGGAGAAGTGAGAGTGAGGTAGATACGGTGTTTAAGCATGAAATTCTCAAGGAAACTATTAAAATTATAGTAAAACATCTGAATGAAAGAGAAAAAGAAGCCAAATGTATAGGCCTGGGAACTGGAAACATGGTAAAAAAAAGATGGATAATAAAAACAAACAAAAAACGTCAATTGTGGAATTATATACTTCACATGCTGGAAGTACAATAACTATTTCTTTTTTGGCAAAAACATTCTTGTGTTATGTAAGAATAAATGTTAAATAAAATCATTTACAAATGAAAAACATACTGAAAAAATGTGTTTCAAACTCAAAGTACTAACAAAATTCCTCACAGTGAGAGGAAATGATGTCATATGTAATAACTGATTTACTACAATAAAGAAAATCAAAAGAGGAAATATCTCTGAAAATATTAAAGAAATAGTACAAATATGTTTACATATACTCCCTCCTATTTATTTTAAGGTTTTATATATATATATATATATATATATATATATATATATATAAAACGTCACAAGGGTTGGATGCTGCAATAGTAATTGCAATTGTTGTTACAGTATAACAGAAAAAATAGTTCTAGATTAAATATATTGCTGTAATTGTATAGTAACTAATCAAAGTAACACTGGACAATAGTGCAAAAATGAAATTAAATTAAAACAATACACTAAAATGTCTATTAAACTAAAACAGGATCTATCAAGATACAAAAAGACAAAAATTGTGAAGGCACATTCACATTCATGTATATACCTAAAGTAAGTTTGTTCAAGTGTAGAGTTTGCCCATAGACATTAGAAAAGAAAACGAAGGAGATATTTGCTAGAATATCTTTTTTATGTTCACAGGCTCAATTAATACTAGAGTAAAAGAATGTAAAAAAAATGGAATAACGATAAAAATGCCAGATGCCATCTTTATTAGACAAAATGTACTCTAAGATAAAGACTGTTACTAGAGACCAACAGATATTTTATCAAAATAGTAATAATAATGTATGTAAAGGGGCAATGTAGTGTTCATAGGTGCCTTTATTATTAAAAAGGATACTCAATAGTTGAAGGGCACACATTCGTAGAATGAAATGAACACCAGGTAATTTTAAAATATAATTCCATATTTTAATAGTGATTTTTCAATATGTGATAGTGCAACCAAACAGAAAACTAAAATTATATGTTGTGAGAACTCCATGTCAGAAACATAGATGTATGTTTGAGTCTTTCTACAAAGTCACAATTTGTTGAGTAACAATAAATTCCTAAGTGATGTCAACTTTTTGTCAGCAATTTGCAAAGATGTCTAAATCCCCTCAGAAAACATCAGAGATAAAAGCAAATTCCTCCATTGCATTTTTATTCTCTGATATTAACTTTCAAATCAAACAGTATACATTATGCAGTAAACACATAAATATTCATATATTTCCTCCATCCATCTACTAATGGACATGAGATTGATTTCATTTTTTGGCTGTTTTGAATATGTTTCATTAAACATGGTAGTTTCTTTAACATACTGATCTCATTTCCTGTGCATTTATACCCACGGATAAGACTGCTAAGCCACATGTTCATTCTCTGTTTACTATTTTGAGACCTCTCCATATTACTTCTTTTTCTTTTTAATCTCTAAGCAGACTTTCTTTTTTCCTTTTCATTAAACACAGAATCCTTTCTCATGCTATATAATCTGAATACAATTTCCCCTTGCTCCACAATTCCCAGTTCTTTCCCATCTCCTCTCCCATCCAAATCCATCCCGTTTCTGTATCTTATTAGAAAACAACAGGCTTCTAAGAGATAACAACAGAATATAACAAAATAATTATAGTAAGTTTAAACAAAAACCATCATATTGAAGTTGGACTAGCCAAGTCAACAGAAAAATAAAAGAACTCCAATAAAACACACAAGAATCACATACTCTACTAATTTACACATTCAGGAATCCCATAAAAGTACTGGACAGAAAACTATATGAACAGAGGACCTGGTGCAAACCTAAATAGGCCCTGTGTTTGCTCCTTCTATCTCTCTGGGTTTGTGTGAGCTTTGCTCTGTTGTTTCAAAGGACTTTGTTCTCCTGGTTTCCTGCCTTCCTTCTATCCCCTCTATTCCTCTTTAGTGGGCTTCCCTGAACTCTGAGGGGAGGGATTTGATGAAGACATCTATGTTAGAGCTGTGTGTTTCAAGGTCTCGGTCTCGGTCTCGGTCTCTGTCTCTGTCTCTCTCTCTCTCTCTCTGTCTCTCTCTCTCTCTCTCTCTCTCTCTCTCTCTCCCCACAATCTCCATATAACTGCTTATGATGGCAGGACTAATTAATTTCTCACTAACAGCGTCCAGTTCACTTTACTCTGTTGTCACAATGCTGATCGTTTGTTCTTCCTAATACCTACTCTAAAAAGTGTGAAGTGATAGTTTCCTATTGCTTAGATTGTCATTTCAGTGATTAGTGATGCTGAATATTCTTTACAAAAAAAAAAAAAAAAAGAAGGAGGGGAGAAGGAAGGAAGGAAGGATGGACGGAAGGGAAGAAGGAAGGAAGAAAATAGTTACTGGGGAAAAGAAACAGAGGATATATTGAGATCAATACAAACTATTCATCTGACAAAGATCAACATCCACAAGATATAAGAAAATGAAAAGAAAGTCAAATCAAACAAACATTAAGTGGATATTAATTTTGAATAGATGTATCAAAATAACATACTAGTTGTGTTCAAACATCTAGTGATACACTTTCACTCATATTGAAATCATTACATATTCCAATTTGTTCATTAGAAATGAAAAGCAACTTTAAATATAATGGTAATATCAGTACTAATCATAGATTGAAACTAAAATGCACTTTGCTGCTATGATTTTCATTATATATAAATTATATTAGTAAACAGAAGGAATTAAGTACTTAACTTGCTGCCATAAAATAATATATATATGTATATATATATACACATCATTAATAACTAAGAGTTTTAGAGGTTCAAATATTGCACACTATATAATTTGCTGCTAGTCAAAATGAACAGAAATCTTACTTGATCTTGAATCCAAATTTTCATAAGCGTGGGTGTCCCCTCCCACGATTTCATTAAATAATTTGTTAGAAAAATGTATTTTGACTGAATTTCGAAGAACAGATATTTATTTCAATATGGACAATAATTGGCATACTATGTACATACTCACAAATATTTTATGCTAAAGTTAATTCAAATAGTTATAAAAAACTGAACTGTAGTCATCATTTATTTCCAAAGAGCATCAAAATTATGCATGAAGGCACATTCATTAAAAAAGCAGTATGAAAAGACATCCTTTCTCCCCATGTTCATGTGAAGATTTCATCTGCATCAGGCGGAGATATGCTTTTGGGGTCTTCCTTCCCCATCTTTAGTAAACACGATTAATCATTCTCTTTTTGAAATAGTTCAGGGAGACAGGCTTTGATCCAACTTAGCCTCTTGGCTAAGCCCAGAGATTCTGGGACTAAAACAGATCAAAACTACTGATTCTTTGAAAATTTAGTTTTTCCATGGAAGGGTATTACATTTCATTCTATCTAAGCTTTGTACACTATCAGAACATTTTTACTAAGTTTCTAAAACTAAGTATAAATGCTCTTTCAATATTCTTACTATATTTTCAAAAACAATCTATATTATTAATTAAAAACTACTGTTTTGTGGGAAACCAAAGTGTTTTAATTTTTTACAACTAGTTAAATTTTATGTTTATATTGTCCTTTATTGAATTTTGGCTATGAAAACATCTTGATAAAATTTCATGATGAAAATTAACATTTTAAAATTACAATTAAAAATTGAAGAGCTTTTTTAATATCACAGTTTCCATCAATGACTGTGGCAGTGCACAATTCTGAAAAAAAATCTATTGTATTCTAAAAGACTGGAAATTTTTCTGAACTTCACAGCAAAAGTTCACAACACACCTTGAAATCATTTAAGATTAAAACTGCTGCTCATCTACTGTGTACTCAAATGGTTTTAAAACTGCTGCTAGTGTATTGTGTACTCAAATGGTTTGTTTTGCTCCTTTCAAAGAACAATCTAAAAACCAACCTTACACTCCTTGGATTTAACATGTAATGAAATTTCACAATCTATGTTAATGCACACAGCTGCAGTCTTAGGTTCAGTACCCTTCTACGCCCCTGACCCAGATTGATACTTGAGTATCATTTGCTAAAAACAGCAAATGCAGAAGATAATAGAACTTCCTGAAGTCTAACATAAAAGAGTTGTAGTTAACCCTTTATAGATATTGATTGAAAAGCCATGATGTTTGGTATGTGCTTCAGTTGAGATCATTGAGACAGTGACTTAAACCCTTGTAAACTCTATTAAAGATTTCTGTATACCATTCCTTCCCTTTTATGCAACTCATTAAGTAGAAACAGATACCACTCATACACAGACATCACAGATACACAACTAGTATAAGAAACAAGACAAATACACACAACTTATACAACAGACAGATAGATATACAAAGAGATATACAGATGGAAGACACGAGGAGCATGAAGTAGAGCATTCAATTTTGTACTTGTTCTTGGTTAAATGACTCCAAGGGGAAGTGTTTTTATTCCTTTCTTTAATATAAAACCAATGCACTATTGATAACACAGAGCCAATCACTAATATGCAATAATCTGTGCAAATGATATTTACATATCTTCTGTCATTAATTTAACTTTGAAGACAATGGTCATCTAATAAAATCGACTTGACATCAGTTGAAATTTTTATCATTTGTAGAATCATGCTTCATAGTTAAGTTTGTATTTCCATAAAACAAATTATAGATCTTGACATTTTTTTCGAAGACTTTTTATGAGTCATGAAGGATCAGGAATGATCACTGTAACATTGGTCTGATCTTCCTGTCTATGTAGTGTTTTCTCTCTAATGAGCACTGTGATAGGCAGGTGACTCCCAGGCACCTCCTCCTCAACGTTCTATCCAAATTATCTCGGCATAATTACACCTCTCACAATAGGACTTAATCTGGCTTATGTTTACTTCAATTATTTTTGTGCAAATATCTTTTGATATTTGCAATTTTTGTATGATGTTAACAGCTATTGCATGAAAATTAGAGTTAATACTAACCATTGCTTTTCTGGGGGAATATTGATTTGAGTGGGGAAAAATACTAATGGCAACTCTTAAGTAAAGTACATCAAAAAAGATATAGACTTCTACTAGAAATAGTATTTTGAATCCTCTTCAGGTACACACAACCTCTTATGGTTTCAGTACCCCCCTCTCCTCTTGAGAAATTCTACATTGTCTATGCATGTTGCCATGCACCAATAAAATTATTATGTATTAACAGAGCTATATGAATAAAGTGTAATTATTGAAAATGTCTGGAAGAGCAGGCTAAAGACTGTAAGCGCCTGAGCGGATGGAGAACACCAGTAGAACAAGGGCCTCTGTATCAACTAAGTAAAATACATATGAGCTCACAGAGACTGAAGCAGCAGGCATAAGGTCTACACTGGTCTACCCCAGGTCCTCTGTGTATATATTATAGTGGATCCAGAGAGGAGGGGAGGTGGGCAGGAATAGAGGGAGGGGGAATTTTATTCAGATTATATTGTATGAGGGGAAATTATAGTCATGCTATATTGTTTGAGAAAAAGGATCTATTTTTCAATAAAAGGAAAAATGGAAAATAGAAGAAAAGGTAAGCAGTTTATGTGAATATTGTCCAACTTCAATGTAGAACATCAGACATGGTCATCTTGAATTTAGATACTCTGTATTCTAGAGACTCAAGTTTTAAAATAGTAAAAGTAACATTAAAATGGCTTGGTTTTAGACAGCATACAAGATTTTGTGCTATATGTATGTAATTTGTATAGTTTCCTAGAGAAAAATATATGAAGATATCACCATTCTATAAAATATATTTTAAATAACTGTCCTACTAGTCTTCTAGCTTATAAATTGAAAAATTCATTTAACATTTCAGTTGAAAAAAGTTTTTATTTTACTTGTCAAAAATATAAAACTCATAAATCTTGGCTATAATACTTTACTTTTAATTATTCACTTCTACTCTTCACTTTGACTTATTTTTATTCCCTGGTGACATCGGCTTAGCTTTACAGCACCTGTGGGGACTGTTCATAACAAGTTTCTCTTAACACAGTGGGAAATAATCCCTTGAACCTTTGGTAAGTGATTTCAGTCGATTGGGTAGCCACTCAGCTTTTTGCCCATAATGTAACAAAATTCCTTTTTAAGTGTTTTTCATCATGTCTAACTTCAGGATGGATATCTAAAGGCTAGTTCACTAAAATGGTTTAGTGTACTTTTAAAATTGGTTTAGTTAAATTAAAATGAAAAGAGTACTTTTATCATGAATCACATTAAATTTGCAGGCAAATGGATGGAACTAGGAAAAAAATCATTCTGAGTGAGGTAGGTAATGCAGACCCAGAAAGATAAATAGGGTATTTGTTTGCTTATATGTGGATATT
>CABHPR010140504.1:41626-61769 GCA_902168415.1 Peromyscus melanophrys | reverse complement strand
CACACACACACACACACACACACACACACACACACGCACACACATGCACACACGCACACATACACAGCCCAAAACCCCCAAAACTGAGAAAACTAACTCCCAAACCGCCAGCTCTGTTTATTTTCTCAGTTAAACCTGTGTAAGTGCATGGGCATCACATGAACAAGTGGAAAGAAACCCAGGGCACTGGGTTCCATCTTGTTCTTCACACTCTTTGTTAGCTGACATTAATGAGGAAGGAAGGAGGCCCAGGTACCTGCTCAACACCCACAGGTCACCCGAAGGGTCAAGCAGGATGCTAACCTCAGTCATATTTGATTTAGTGAGGGAAAGAAAACGCCGACCCCTTTTCTGCTGTGTTAAATAATGATAATATATGCTCTAAAAACTCATTACAACCATAATCATGAATAGCTAGTGATTTAGAATTTGAGTTAAATAGTTAGGCTGCTACATTTGTGCTCTTTGGGTGTTTGAATATAATTATTTGAGGATTAAATTGAGAGACATCGATCAGTCCCAGGAATAAATAGCAGGCTTGCTTGCAAAGCCCAAATTGGAAGGGAGAAATGAGAGTTTGCAGAGAAGATGTCTGTTGTCTGAGTGAATGCATAAGAAGCAGATACTCCACACCTAATTACAAAAAGGCTTCAGGAGAGGAATTGATTACGGTTTTAGAGGAGATACCTGAGTAATAGAAGATGATTTTAGGAAATGCTTTTGCTTTTGTTTCATCTTTAATGGACTCTAAGGCTGGTGAAGGGATTATGAAAGGGGCAAAAATGATAACTATAATTATATCATTTAGCAGTCTCAGTTTAGACAAAAGCTGGCAGCTTTCTCCAGATCCATGGAGTATGGAGGCCCACTTAAACACCATCTCACACAGCACTTAGAAATTAGATTCAAACAAATTCTACATGATCCTTGCTTGCTGATGATAGTCAAGTCCCCAGAAGTTTGTATCATACCTGAAAACAAAAATGGAATTGATCACAAAAGCTAAACAAATCAGTAGCCCGTCACTTTGTAGCGAGGATAACCTTGGATCAATTGCACTGGGTGTAGTTAGACCTCCAGGTCAGTTGACTGTACATATTTTTGGAAAAAAGAAAATCCCTTCAATTAATTTTTTTTTAACTGTGTAAATCTGTTTCAAGTGGCTTGCTTACTCTAGACCCTAGAGTCCGGGTTTAATGTGCTTTTGTTGAGGATTTCATGACATGCAAGTTCAGAGTACTTTCACCTGGAAGCACTAGCTGTTATCTCAATGTAAAGCAAGGTGAATGGAAATGCTCACACAAAGGTGTTCTGAAGCTCCCACCTCAATCAAACTGGAGAAGACAAGCCTGTGAAGCCTGGGGGGGGGGGGCAGCAGCAAGCAAGGGCGTGTTCAAAGGCTCTCTGTCTTTGGGCTAGCAGCTACTAGACTATCAGCGTGAGTCTGACAGGGTGGGACTATGGGGAAAGGTTCTGCCGGGCTCTCTCAATCCTCAGAGACCCCAAAAGACAATGAAAATTCAAACCAGCAAATAGTTTCATAACACACAAGAGAGAATCCAATCCACGCTAGCATGGTGTTTTGTAACACTATGGAGCAATGTATCACACAAATTACCTCTGGGCTCTGGCCAAGACGGGCGTTAAGGAAACCAATGGATCTCCTGCCCTTTCCCCACACTGAGCTCACATCCTCCCTGCCTGCAACTACCCAGAGGAAACGACCACTTTACCCAAAATATTATTGTAAAGTGAGGAAGGAGCTCAGGACAGATTCAGCAGGGTGGGGGAAGGGCCAGTGCCCACAGCCTCCCCTCTGCTGTGGGCATTCACCAACACTGACTGGCCTTTGAAGTCCTGGGCTGGACTGGCAAATTATATTTCAAAGGAGCAGGACATGATTAGGAAGATCAGTATATGAAAAACAACACCTGGGGCTCTGATTGGGACACAAACATACTGAGGATTCAGGAGAGGTTTGGCTGTGATTGTTAGACACAGAGAGATCTGGCTTGTGTGGGTGCTTGTGCACATGGTATGCAAATGCACACAGAAGTCAAAGGGTAGCCTCGGTATTCCTCAGGTGCTGCCCATCTTGTGTTTTGAGACAGGGTCTCTGATTTGCCTGAAACTTGCTGATTAGATGAGGCTGGCTTGCTAGCAAGCCCCAGCATTGGAATTATAAGTATGCACCACCACCTGGCTTTTCTACCTGGGTTCTGGGGATCAAATTCAGGTCCTCATCTTGTTCGTCACATTTTATCAATGGAGCCATCTGACTATTCCTGAGGGTTAAGATTATTCCCCCTGTCACTTCACCAGAACCCTCAGCTACTGTTAAGAAGTCACCCATTTGAGGCTTCCCACCTTTACCTTCATCTGTAGCAAACCCATCTCCACACCCTTGCATATACTTGCTCCCAAACGTCCCTCACACTGCAACACTGCTTGAATTGATAATTCAAAGATCTCCAAGACCCAGGCAGTGCCTTCCATGATGTTAGTCTCCCAAAATCATAAAAAAAAAGACAACTGCAAATGTAAGATTACCAAACTTTTTGAGGGTAAATACAAGACCTTGGGGAGAAGAGGATGTGACTTGAGCCAGTAAGATGTCCTCAGGTAAGGTGGGATTTTAGCAGCTAGGGGGAGGAATAATGTCAGGGAGGGAGCCCAGGAAGGGCCAGGGCTGAGGCCAGCAGGAACAAAGACAGCCAGCAGGGTCAGGGACAGACACAGAGGGACTTGGGAGAGGCTCCCATGGCTGGAGCAGGGAGCCATTCTATGCTGGACCGAATGTTAGCAGGTGTGTGTGCCTGGGTAACTACAGTAACTGCTAGGGAGGTGCGGGGCGTTTACCCACCAACCCCACAGTTTCCCAGAGTTTTCTTGAGTTCGAGCAGCAGGAAATATTAGATAGAAGGATTTAGATTGTGGAGATAAACAGATAGAAAATAAAGGATAGCCTCGAGAGGGCCTGGAACCTATTCCAACGGCCCTGTCTCTGCCTCAGAGTATTTATAGAGATGCCAAGGGGTGGAGCAAAAGACCTCCCTCCCAGCACAGCCAAGTGCAGACCATCTCAGACATTTGCACTCAGGCCCATGGTCCTAACCACCTCTATGCGGACCTGCTGGGTAAAGCCACGAGGAACCTGCAAACGGGCTCCCACAGGGAGGGAGCTTGGAGTGTGGGGATGTTTAGGGCTTGTTTGTAGACCTAGTGCCAAGTAGAAAGTGGAGGCCATAGAGTTGGGCATGTTTGTAACTGGAAAATCTCCTTCCAGACAGAGAGAGTCTCAACTCCTGCCCCTCCTTTCTCTCCCGCTCCCAGTCGAGCATATCCTAGATTCGCCACTGGTGATTTTCACGCGCTGAGTTCAAGACAGACATCAATGTATGCATGTTTCCTAACCTTCAACTCAGCATTTTCACCCCCTACTAACATTCAATGAAGCTTTAGTAGTCACAGTTTGGGAAAGCAAGGGGAATTACTGAGGACTTGCTAGAAATGTCTCTACTTTCTTGACACTAACTTGATAAAACCCTTCTCTATAGACTCACCTCCAGGGTAAGCCCTTGAAGGAATGGTTAAATAATTGCTATTTAGTGTTTTGAAGCAAAAGCAACCATGTGAATATACACCTGAAACTTGGTAACAATTCTTCTGGAAGAGTGAGCACAGATTTTTCTAATGATATAAAAAAAGTTCCCCACAGAACAGAACAAGTGGGCTGCAATAGATACCAAATTCAGAAGTCAGCTTCAGTTAGGAACAAATGATTAGAGAGAACTGCTGTTCCCTAAAATATGGACGAATCCACAGAGTACTTTCAGATGAGAATCACAACAATGAACAAATGATTGTTTATATCGTGTGGTGGTTTGAAAGAAATGCCCCTCATAAGGGATGGCACTATTAGGAGATGTGGCTTGTTGGAGTAGGTGTGGCCTTCTTGGAGAAAGTGTGTCACTGTGGAGGCGAGCTTTGAGGTCTCATATACGCTCAAACTGTGTCCAGTGGATACAGCTCACTTCCTGTTGCCTGCAGATCAAGATGTAGAACTCTCAGCTCCTTCTTTAGCACCATGTCTACCTGCACGCCACCACGTGCATGACGATAATGGACTGAACCTCTAAAACTGTAAGGCACTCCAGTGAAATGTTTTCCTTTATAAGAGTTGATGTGGTCATGGTGTCTCTTCACCACAATAGAACACTATGACATTTTGTAAATTATTAATTGATTAAAGTGGAGACAAAGGTAAGAAATTCAAGTACCCCTCATCAATCAGAGACTAAAATCCAGCTTGGGAGCTGCAGGCTGCTTTAAAGAGTTCACGGGGTGGTTCTGGGCTATTTTCCCTGGGAATATAATTTCTGGATTTGGGGACTCTAGCAGCTACTTGTCTTGCAGCTGTGACCAAAATGCTTAACAGAAGCTCCCAGTTTGAGGGTACAGTCAATCCTGTGGTGAAAGCATGGTGGCTGATCTAGGAGGTTGGTCATATGGTGTCCATCAGCAGTCAGGAAGCAGAGAGCGGTGGATGCTGAAGCTCAGCTTGCTATCTCCTTTTCATGAAATCCCAGCCCCCAGTCTATGGGAGGGTACCAGCTACACCTTAGGATTCTGAACTACACAGCTTCCTGAGTCCGTGTCATTTTGTATTAGGAGGTCATGTGCATTGTTTCCAGTTGTTGCTGTAACAAGTTGTCACAGAGAACCGGAGACTTAAAACAAGGTAACTTGTTCTTTTCTATTTCTGGAAATCACACCTGCAGTTTCATTGGGCTGAACCAAGGTGCTACCAGAGCCAGTCGACCTGCAGGCTCTGACAGCAGAAGGTATCTTTTCCCTGTGGTGGCTGGCAGTGACCCTTGGCTTGTGACCCCTTTGTCTATCTTCAGAGAGCATCACTCCAGCCTTTGCTTCCACACTTATTTCACATCGTCCTCTGTAGTCAAATCTCCCTCTGTCTCCTTCTTATAACATTGTCATCTACAAAGCTCACATTCTAGAACTCGGCACTATAGGTACCAAAACATCAGGCTAAGGCCCTAATGATATTTAAAGCAAGTTTACAATTTTGTGTTGAGTTGCATGCATAGTCATCATTGGCAGGATGCGGCTGCATACATCTGTGGGGAACCTTGGGTCAGCCTTCCTCTGCATGTAAAGGTTCAAGGTAATGGTGCTAGGATGGAGACCTCTCTCCCGACTCAGGACAATCCCCCTAAGGAGAATTCTAGTCAGCCACTCAGAACAGATTCTATTAAAGTTGTTCTCTAGCCCGTGCATTACTGATAAAACAAAGAACAGCCCCAGAGGGGGAACAAAAGAGCACTCTAACTTATCTGTCCTTACAAAGGATGGAAGCCTTTCAAATTCAGATAAATAAAATATATGCCCAGCACCAAAGTCTCAGGAGGCAGATGAGACACTGAAGTACAGAAATAACCAGAAAGACGAGGCAGGAGGCAGACAAAAGCAGTGCTCCACCACTGTTGTGCATTCTCCCCAACTGTCAGGTCCAGGGACTTAGAGAACTGGGGACAGGGGACACTGACAGCGAGGACTGAGCATTTCCTGGACATGGAGACTATGACACTTGCTAATCTAACTGGCAAAAAGTAGCACATCCCAGAGTCTTGGGCCTGCTCACAGGGTATCACTTAGGACCCTACTGGGCAGTCCCTATCTCATGTCAGGCTAAAGGACCAGGACAACTCTTAAATTCACCACCCAGGAGTCTGGAAAGGCTACTCGTGCAGCAAAGACGAATTGAAAATCGAAGTATGCATCTATCATCATAGTAGGGACAGAATTAGATACAAGACAAGTAGAAGACAGAACTGTCTTTGAAGGGCTGTGGGATGCATTCGCACTTGCTCATTACAGCCCAAACAACAGAGGCTCATGACATTGTCTGGGTCTCTGTGTCCTAAGAGTCACTGCTTTGTGGTTATGTACCAACTGAACAGTCTTTACAAGTGTCCTAGCTTGTTTTCCTATTGCTGTGACCAAAACCAGCTTGGGGAGAACAGTTTGCTTGGTGTTGTGTGACCAAACTTTTCCTGGGGAGATGCCACACATACACGTCTATTCACCCCAGATAGGGAGCCCATGACATACCAAAGTATGGATACCACCCAAGTTCAACTTGGTGAACCAGAGTTTTATTGAGGTTACTTACAGGAATATAGGTGAGGGGTCACTTATAGGAGCAGAGATGACTCAAAGACAGCTGCATCACCAAGGTTCATCCCACCATGGGTGACAGCTCATGAAACTGGGAACTGGGAACACACTGCACAGCCAGCAGGCAGTTCGACAGTTTGGAGGGGGTCCTTTCCAAGTGACTCAGTTGGTTTAAACCTCTTCCAGGCAGCTCAGCTGGTTTCTGCTTCTTCCAAGCAGCAGGTCTGGCTGGCTTCAGAGTCTTCTTTGAAGCTCAGCTTGTCTGCAAGTCTTCTTTGCAGCTTAGATTGTCACACAGGTACAGTATTCCTGGCAGCTCTGTTTAGCTAGTCTCAGAGGGACTCTCAGCTTTTATTGCTTACTCTGGCAGGGAGGGGCCTAGTGAATCTGCTCAGTTTTGTGGACTTCCTAAGGCTATTTTGAGTTGTTTAGTTTCCTGCTTAAGGAGCTTCCCGGCAGGATAGAATGTTTCAATCTCAGAGGGAACTGTTATACAACGCCTGATTTCTACATTCCTACCACAGTTCCTCACTGAAGGAAGCCAATGCAGGCACTCCAGCAGGGCGGGAACCTGGAGGCAGAAACTGAAGCAGAGGCCGGGGATGAATGCGGTTCAGTGGCTTGCTTTTCATGGCTTGTTTAACCTGCTTTCTTATACAGCCCAGGACCACCTGCCCAGGGCCAGCACTACCTACAGAGGGTTGGCTCTCCCACACCAATCGTTAATCAATAAAATGCCCCACAATCTTGGCACAGGCCAATCTGATGGAGGCATTTTTTTTTTCAGCCAAGGTTCCCTCTTCCCAGATGTCCCTGGATTATGTCAAGTTGACAAAAAACTAGAGTACTGCAAGTGAGCAGAATCTGCTGCCCAGTTCTACAATGTATGTTCAAGATAAGATTGAAGAAAACAGAATTGTTGGAGCATAGAGCAAAACAAATACACAACAATTTTGAATGCATAGTCTGTCCACCCTGGGTTGCATGGATAGATTACACAGGGCTCATGTTTTCCAGACCCTGCAGGACATTCTCTCATCTAGAAAAGGATCCCAAATCATGAATGAGACCATTAAGTAAATCAGAGAGCTAAGCCACAGGCACGGAACAAAGCATTTTATGACTAAGTGCTTAACAGTGATGAATGATGTGTCTAGATCCTCCTAAACCTCTCAAACTTGAAAATACTCCTTATAAAATGCTATTCCTTTCTTTGAAAAAAATCAGTAAGATACAATGGGAAAGTACAATGATTTCATTTAAAATGTAAAACTCTGTAAGCGCAGAACCAAACCCTGAATGATTGTTGTAGTTACTTTCTCTTGTTGTGGTGACGCAATCCCTGAGGACGGCCACTCAAGGGGGGAGGGTTTACATTGGCTCACTCCCAGTTTGAAGGTGCAATGTAGATGTAACCAACCGTCTTATAAATAAGAAACACAGAACCTATGCAAAGAAGAAAGCCAAGAGGTCAGAGCTAAGAGCTAAAACCTTACCCTTCCTCCTGCAGTGATCCTACCTCTCCGAAGGAGCCGCTACTTCCTGTGTTAAAGTCTTTATATAGTCTCTGTTCTGCCTTCTCATTGGTTGTAAACCCAACCACAGGACTGCCTCATCACGGCCTGTTTGTATAGACCTCCAGGTGTTCTATGGTTGGTATTGAGATTAAAGGCATGTGTATCCAATGCTGGCTGTATCCCTGAACACACAGAGACTTACCTAGCTCTGTCTACCAAGTGCTGTGATCACAAGCGTATACCACCACTGCCCTGCTTTCCTATGGCTTGCTAATAGCTCTGACCCCCAGGCAACTTTATTTATTAACATACAATTAACATTTTTGTACAAAAGAAAAATATCACCATAGTGCAGACCTCCGTGGTGGCACCAGCACAGCCGCAGCAGTGTGAGGCAGCTGGTCACATGGTGTCTGCTGTCAGGAAGCAGAGGGAGGAGAGTGCTGGTGCCCAGCTGTCTTTCTTCCTTTTCATCAGTCAGAAACCTCCGACCCAGGAGGATCCTCCATCTCAGTTAACCTCGTCTGGAAAGCCATTCCCAGATACACCCAGAGGTTTGTCTCCTACATCATTCTGGATCTTGCAGATCTCAAAGATAAAGAATAAATTTAACATTCCAGAAAAGGTCATTTATACACCAATGGCAGCTATACAGTTGAAGGAAAATAATTGTCACTGTGATTTTCAAACCAGCCAAACTATCATTCAAGAGTGGGATTGAAGGGAAAACATTTAAAGGTACAGAAAGGCTCAGGATGTAGTATGTAGTTCATTTGGTAGAGCACCCAGGTCTAAATCTCTATCAACACATAAGCCACATCTATAGTCCCAGCACTCAGGAGGTGGAGGCAGGGGTTCCAAAATTCAAAGTCGTCCTTGCCTACACAGGGAGTTTGAGCCAGCATGGACTACATGAGACCCTATCTCAAAAGCTAACAAACAAGCAAACTAAATAACATATAAACCAACAGCACATTAAAAGTTAAGACTGTTCTACAGGGAGCAATAACTGCAATGGATATTTAAAGAGATTATAACAACAAATTTGATTAAGAGGCAAAAACATTTCATTTTTACCATGAGGTTTTTTGAAAAGTATCAGAATCCAAGGAAGACACACTGGGTAAGAAGAGGGTGTCACTCTTCTGAGAGCTGCTGAGCCAAAGACCAGGTGTCATTCAAGAGAAGCACTAGACTTCAGTTGAAGAGAGGGAGGAGAGATCACAGGAGCAAGTGAGGTCAAGATCATGATGCAGAAAATCATACAGACAGCTGACCCAAGCTGGTGGGAGCTCATGGACTCTAGCCTGTCAGCTGGGGAACATGCGTGGGACTCAGCTAGGCCTTCTGAATGTGGGTGACAGTTATATGGCTAGATCTGTTTGGGAAGCCCCTGGCAGTGGGACCAGGACTTATCTCTGGTGCATGAAATCGCTTTTTGGAACACATTCCCTAGGGTGGGATACCTTGCTCAGCCTTGACACCGCGGGGAGGGGCTTGGTCCTGCCCCAACTTAGTGTGCCAGACTTTGTTGACTCCCTGAGGAGTAGATGGGGGAAGGTGGGGGGGGCAAGAGAAGGGGAGGGAGGGGGAACTGGGATTGGCATGTATAATTAAAAAGAAACTTTTTTAAAAATAAAAAAGAATTAAAGGATAAAATATACATTTAAAAAACTTTAACAGCTAGCCAGGTGTGGTAGCACGTGCCTGTATTCACAGTTGTTGGGGTGCAGAGTCAGAAAGAAGCAAGTCCAAAGTCAGTCTGGGCTGCAGAGAAAGTTCTAGGCTGACCAGAGCTACAGACGAGACACTGTCTCAACACAAAAACAACAACAACCAAAACAAAAACCCTACCCCTCAAAAAATTATTAAAAGCTGCTACTGAAAAATGGAAACACAACTCACAGTCACCTGCTGTGGGTTGTCTTTCTGTATGCTGTAAATATGTGTTGCTCTCATTGGTTGATAAATAAAGCTGTGTTGGCCAATAGCCAGGCAGAATAAGGTTAGGTGGTATAATCAAGCTGGAGATGAAAAAGGGTGGAGTGGGGGAGATGCCAGCCAGCTGTCAAGGAATAAAGATATATAGAAAATGAAGTAACCAGCCACATACCATAGATAAGAAATATGGGTAATTTAAGTGTACAAGCTAGTTAGTAATAAGCCTGAGGCATTGGCCAAACATTTATAATTAATATAAGTCTCTGTGTGATTGTTTGGAAATGGCTGTGGGATGAGGCAGGACAGAAACAAAAGCCTTCAGTTACAGTTACCAAAACAGTAAAGGAACAAGGAATGCTTTGAAACACAGAAATGAATATGCAGAAGCATCCCATCAGAGCAAAAGTATGACACATAGGGAAAGTTGGAGAGAATGGTAGCTACAAGGATAGAAATCAGGCTGAATGTAAGGTTAATGTGATTAGTGTGAGGAACTACGTACCTACCGGAGAGGCCATTTGATTACATAGCATTAAATCTGGGTAAATTTTAATTCTAAGAAACAATTTAAAGACAGACAAGAAAATTAAGGTCAGGGGTCACAGATTCAGCAGAGAGGAAGAACATTGACACAGTGTGTGCAAGGCTTTGCATTTCGTGCCTAACAAAGCATGGATGAAAAAAAACTGAAGATGAAGAAAAGTGAAGAGATACACAAACTATTCTCTTAAAAGGATTTATATAGATCGTGTCAATCATATAAGATAGGATTTATGACAGAAGCAATAGGGGCAAAATATGATGTTGAACAATACTTAATACACAGGGGTGTGAAAGCAGGTGTGCCAGCACCCTGCAGTAACCTTAGGGAACAACCCTGACAGATGCCGGGCAGAGGTAAATGAAGACCCTGGCTCACCCTGAGAATCAGACACTGCCTCTTGATTTCGAGTTTCAGGGAAAATGAATGGCCTTGTACCCTTGAGCAAGACTACGCAGGCAAGAGCAGAGGGTTTGGGGTAATGGATCTGATGACTAGGTAGTACAGGCGGGAGCCAGGGACTATCAGGGGCATCAGTTCCCATCTGGGTGACTATCTCCTGATATACATCACCCAAAAGTTCAATGACTCTAAAAAGCAGATGGACGTTAGAGATGTTACAGCATGGTGACTTCACAGGTAAGGAAAGGGCTGACATTTTGACAAGTTGAAGAATGGCAGTTCTGTACACAGGACAGGAAGAGTGGCCAGTGGCCAGCGTCAGAAAGTTCAGTATACTGAGGGGTTTTGTTGGTGGTGGTTTGCTTGTTTTTGTGAGGCAAGGTCTCCCGTGTAGTCCAGGCCTCAGATCCTCTGGTGTTGGCATCTCAGTGGTTGTAATTTCTTTCTGTGGCTGTGACAAACACCATGATTAAAAGCAATTTAGGGGAGGAGAGGGTTCTACTTCTGGGCCACAGTTCATCACTAAGGGAAGTCAGGACAAAGATTCAAGCAGGAACTTGAAGCAGAAACCATGGAGGAAGGAACAACTGTTTGCTGGCTCCCTCAGGTTCACACTTAACTAGCTTTCTTATTCAGCTCAGGATCCCCTATGCAGGGATGGTGCCACCACCATGAGCCCAGTCCTCCTGTATCCATTAACAATGGAGACAATCCCCCACAGACATTCCCACACCCCCATCTGATCTGCTCAGTTTTTCAGATAACCCTAGGTCAGTGGTTCTCAACCTTCCTCATGCTGCGACCCTTTACTACAGTTCCTCATGTGGTGGTGGCCCCCAATCGTAAAATTGTTTTTGTTGCTACTTCATAACTGTCATTGTGCTACTGTTATAAGGAGTTGGGAACCACTACCGTAATTGGGTCGGTGTGACAAAGGTGTGCACCAGCTGCTGCTGACTCCAGTTTTGATTGAGTTTGAGGTGACACATAGGCTCACTGTCGTCCGATATGGGAAACCATGAGTCTGTCCTCTCGGCCTTGCTGCCTTCTCTTGGCCTGTGGTCTCCTAGTGCTCTGGGAAAACAGCGAGTTCCCATAGCCCATAGCTTTCCAGAACATTCTGAGATCTGTGAGAGTAAACACAGGAGCATAGCTCAAGCTCTTGATGGCGTTGGTTCATGGCTGCTGTGTACTTCTACTATGAAGTCATGATCAGAGAATTTTAAAAATTTGTCCTAAATACATTTCTGTTATCTAGTTTGCTATTTTCAGTCTCTGTGTCTAGCCCAGAAGTGGCATTGCTGTGGAATATTTAACTTTGTAAAGATGTGTTACATTTGTTTATGCCGCAGAATATTGCTTTAACTGTGTAAAGGTGTGTTACATTTGTTTCTGCTGCCTTTGTTAATGATGTAAAGATGTGTTACATTTGTTTCTGCTGCCTTTGTTAACGATGTAAAGATGTGTTACATTTGTTTCTGCTGCATTTGTTAAATTATGTAAAGATGTGTTGCATTTGTTTCACCTTGCCTGCCTAAGGCACCTGATTGGTCTAATTAAAGAGCTGAACAGCCAATAGCTAGGCAGGAGAGGGATAGGTGGGGCTGGAATGCAGAGAGAATAAATAGGAGGAGAAATCTAGACACAAGGGGGGAAGAATGAGAAAGAAGAGAGGAGAGAAGGAGGGACATGCCCAGGGCAAGAAGCGAGGCAGCCACCAGCCAGCAGACACAAGAAGCAGTGAAAATAAGAAATACAGAAAGAAGGTTAAGAGCTCAAGGCAAAAGGTAGATAAAGAGAAACAAGCTAATTTAAGTTAAAAGTGCTAGCCAGAAATGAGCCTAAGCTAGGCCGAGTATTCATAACTATTAAGAAGGCTCTGTGTCGTGATTTGAAGCTGGTTGGTGGCCTAAAAGAAAAAGCCTAGTACATGATATTTTAGATAAATGGGGAATACTGTGCTCCTAGAAGTCTGGTCATGATAATGGAGTCTTACACTTCTGTGTACTTTCCCTTCCTAGGAACCTGGGAGGAACATGGGCCAAGCCTGGATGGATACTCTCCACAGGGAAGAACAAAACAAGTAGGTGAGCTCTAACAGCCACAGAGCCACGTGAGAGGGGGAAGAGAAGGCTGCAAAGGGGCCCATGAAGGTTCAGACCCTGGGAAGAAAGTTCTGGAAGAGTGCAGACACCCACGATGGGGGATGCTGCTAGAATTAGGATGAGCCTGCCATCACTGGAGACTTCATGAGAGTGACTACTCCTTGATGGGGCAGGAAGGAGGGAGGAGATCTAATAAGCATGCGGACCAATTGGCTTCAGAAGTTGACGTGTTGGTTGCAGCCAGAAGTGAAGTGTTCACTGTTCTGAGGAGAATCTGGGTGGGAGGGAAGAGATCACTGAAGTCTCAACTGGGAGAGAGAGGCTGCCAGGAGGTGGCCGAGCACTGTTCCATCACTAGGACGAAGCTCAATTCTGGGGACAGTGGCTGCCCACCCTGGCATGCTGGGCGTGGGAACTCTGGTGTGACTCACAAACATTTCAGTTGTGATTCAGATTCCACAGTTGGGAGAAGATGAAATAAACATTGGACATGGGGCAGCTTCTGCCTCACTCAGAGAGGGAGATGAGGGGTGACTTGGCAGTGGCCGGCCCTGGTGAGTGGGCCAAGGAGAAGAGCAGAGTGTGGTTGTGTCAGCCCTCTGACTGAAGGTGACATGGCTGCAGATTACTGAGAAGATGTGGGGGTGGAACTAGGAAGGAGAATGACACAGTGGAGTGGGCTGCAGCTTTAATCTAAATCACTGCTGGGGGAAAGGGGAGTGTGCCCACAGGGGGCTGCAGAGCTGTCTATACCCACGCCATTTGCTTTTGGGGAACACCTTGACTGTTTCCTCAGACTCCTATGGAGCTTGGTGACCCGAACCTGCATCAGAGTATGAAGGCAGCAGATACATGCAGAAGGGGCTGGAGACAAGGAGGAGCCACTGAGTGGGACCTTGTTGGGACAGAGCTTCCCTTCGGTGGAACTTTCAAGGTCCAGAGAGTATGTATTCCCCAATGACTCCACAAATGCATGAGGGTTAGATACACCATGGTGGGCTAGGAGATGGCTCAGTGGGTAAGGCACTTGCCTAGCAAGCACAAGGATGAGTTTGATCTCCAGAACCCACCTAAAAAACACAGGCATGGTAGCACATGCTTATAACCCTGGTAGTGGTGGTACACCTGGGGCAAGATGGGGAGGGGGTTAGAGACAAGTGGAACCCTGAGGCTCACTGGCCAGCTAGCCTAACCTACATGGTGAGCTCCAGGGCGTTGAGAGATCAGATCCCATCTCAAAAACAACAACAACAAAGGTGAGCGATGTTTGACTGTCCTCTGACCTCTACACACCTAAGAACATACAAACACACACAATTATCACCCAGGAAGTCTCAGTGATTCCTAACATCTGCAGATAACATAATGCTCTTGCGGAAAATGAGTGTGTCTCTGATTTAGGTAACATGTGAAAGTGCAAACCCAAGGCTTGTCTCAGGAGCTAGCTCTGCTCCCACAGCAGGGATTACCTTTATCTTCCTAGTTCAGGCAGGATCTTCAGGAGCTTCTTAGCAAATCCTGAAACTCTTCACCCGTGGATTGACAGCATTATACTGAGCATGGTTCTAGAAGACTGGGGACAGCAAAGACTTAGTTGTGTATGGAAGGCATGGTTTAAAGGGACTCAAGGAGGCAGGCGAGAGGTCCACTTGCCAGACCAAGGCTGAGGATGGAGCTGGTCAATAGGACTCAAGGCCACTGCAGGAGTTCACCTTCTGCCCAGAGGCCAAAGAGGGGAAGGAGAAATGTGCCTATGCGCAGCATCATCACCGTGAGCTGCACTGCACCCAAGCCCCTGATGGAGAATGGAACCAAAGGAAGAAATGATGGCAACACTGAATGGGGGAACATGGTACACATCTGGATGCTTCCTTCTAGAACATTCCAATGCCCAGAGGCCTAGGAGTTTTCAGAAACAGAAAGAATTGTGCTTTGACTTATGGCCAACAAACCCAAATTCTACTGAAATCTTCTTTACATGGGTAGGGCTTAGAGAGCAGAGTACAGCTCATCCCTGCTGGAAGAAGCTCCAAGCTCCAGCTCTGACTGCTCCTGTACAAAACAAAGGCTCACAAATGAACACAAGGTGGATGGAGTCCTCATTTGTCCAAAGGGAGACTTAAAGAGTACACCACCATGTCCTGGGGTGGAAAGAACGAGCTGCTTTTAGTGACAGGTGAAGTTTCATGTCTTGAGTGGCTCCCCAAACAGAAGAAAACCAAGATACATTTCTACATGATAAATTGATACAAGAAAGATGCTTATAAAAGATGGATGAGGCAAATCTCATGGAAAACGTGGAGGCGAGGCCAGTGTAAATGTCATCCATGCAGCCAGTGTGTGCAAGGCAATATTGGAGCAGCAGCAAAGTGACTTTCTGTGGACTTGGGCTTGGTTTGTACTTTATGAGTAATGTGACTTCTTGGGCATTTTCTTTATAAACACAAGCCTTGACATTGTATCTTTCACATACACACACACACACACACACACACACACACACACACACACACAAACATGCTTAGAGACACACAGGCACACACATCCACTGGCACAGATACACCCACATACTGGCACACACACACACACATAGATACACAAACACACAGACACACAGAGACACTGGCACACACACACAGATACACAGATATGCACACACGCAGTGACACACACATGCACGAGCACAGACCTGCACAGGCACGCCGACATATGCTCACATGTGCACCCAGGCACACACAGCTGTGGCAGCACGGGCTAAGGTAAGCAAATGTCTTTATTAGACTCTTCTGTGCTGACGCTTTCCTTTACTTGTGAGTAACCGTAAAGAGTGGCCTGCACAATGAGGTCAATTTTGCTTACACTCAAAGGCAAACGAAGGAGAACAGCGTGAGGCTCTATAATAAGACTGTGGTGGCGAGGGTGGAGCTGTGGAAAGCAGCTCAGGGAGTAGCAGTGAAGCTTCCAGAATGGCACATGGGAGACTCCAGACTGTACAGCAGAAGCAAGCATGCTAGCAGGGGCTGAGCCAGCTCAGCAGAACAGAGCGGAGGTCCTGAGTAAGTACTTCTGAAAACTAGGAGATGTCTCTTGTCCATGGGGAGATGATGGGGTTTGTGATACCCATTCCAAAATGAGCACAATGCTAGATGGTAAGAAGCACGGAGTCTAATGAGGGGGAAGAGGTACAGAAGATGAATCCACGTGCCTCTGTCCTGCTAGTGGAGGGCCAGAAGGGCCTGCATACGGAATGCAACTCCAAAGAAAGCAACCCACAGAACAAGGCCTCTCCCTCCAGAGCTGTGTTAGCACGCAGGTTACTGTGAAAGCTTGCTCATACAAATAAAAATCTGACAGCTACATACTATATATAATGCATGCTGTAACAGATGCTATTAGCATTCTGATATCAGTTGGGTTTAAAGGAAATAATGGACTGAATTTCTTGCATTCATTAGCTAACCTCATTGGCGGCAGATTCGTCGGGGGAAAATCGGGAATCTTCAAGTTCACTATAGGCTATAGCAGATACGGGGAGGCAGAGAGGCATCCATCGAGATTGTGAACCCCCAGATGACTGGATGAGAAGAGGGGTGAGGAAGGTGGGTGGTTCTCAAACACAGATGAAGCAGATGTGTATGGGTTGGTAGGCCTTAGTTTTCTTGTTGCTGTGACCAAGGGCATTGCAAGAACCACCTCAGAGTTTGAGGACTGCAGTCCGTCACAGAGGGAAGGCATGGGACCTGCAGACCCATCATGGCAAGACAAACTCCTGAAGTTTTTACAAATCTTCCAGAAGAGCGCCACCACTTGGGGGACTTTTCACATTCAAACCACAAAGTGTTTAACATGAACTCAACACAATCTAGTCGTACAAGGTTGTGAAAAAAATAAACTGGAAATGATTTAGAAGGGAAACGCATTGGAAAGCTGGGAATAATAGACCAGAGTGAGGGAAAGGAGCTCACTGTCCAGCCACAGGGAGTCTAAGATTTCCAGAGTGCTGGGTCCAGTTCACATTCAAGAAAGAGAA
This sequence comes from Peromyscus melanophrys, assembly GCA_902168415.1. NCBI lineage: Eukaryota > Metazoa > Chordata > Mammalia > Rodentia > Cricetidae > Peromyscus > Peromyscus melanophrys. The sequence goes on along the minus strand of CABHPR010140504.1, from coordinate 45,035 downwards.
TCTCACACCCCCAGGTTCCAGCAAGCCCCTCTGCCTTCTCTCACAGCCTGCTCCAGACTCCATGTCCACAACAGTACAGGTGAGCATGTCTCCCAGCCAGCTTCCGCATACTCCACTTCCACTACACAGAGAAATGAAATGCATTTCTAATTGGCTTTCTAATAACAGTAATTAGCTCAGGCCTTTGTGATCCATGAAGAATGGAGGGGGCTTCCATCTTCCTATCACACAGCTGGGGCCAGAGCGCTGAGCAGCATGCTGCTCCCTGCTGTCTTAGTAGACACTGAAACTACCTCAGTGAAAAATCTCACTAATTTTGCTACTACGTATTCAAACTCAAAGGGTCAAACAGGGAAAGGGATTGCAACAGAGTTCTCAGGGACATCCCAGAAAGAAAGGCTGGGCGTTCATGAGAACACCAAGCACTCTCTGGAATGGCATCAAGTTGTGGTGGTTAGACAGCGTTGGCCATTTCTATCTTTTTCCTGACAGCACCAGAGAGACAGTCAATGAGTTGACATTTGTCTGAATCTGGAATGTCTCGGAGAGGCCCATGGGTTGAAGGCTGGATCACCCCTTGAGAGGTGGTGGGAAATGAAGATGGGAAGCTTCTAGCTGTTGGGGGTGCACCCTTGAAGGGCATAGTGGGGTCTCAGCCCCTTTTCTTGTTCATTTCCTGCCCATACAGGAAGCTGCTCTGTCCTCTGCACTTTCCAGGCCATAGCTGTGAAGCAACAGGACAAAGTAATGAGGAACAGAAAATGGAGCTACAATGAGCCAGCCCTGAGCACATGTGACAATAAGAGAACGCCCCTCCACACAGGGCCACAGAAACTATTAGGGACCAAAGAGTTTTTGACCAGAGGAAACAGGGACTTTTGTGGAACCCAGAAGGATCTTCCTTCCACCAGAACCATTACTGCAAACACCGCAGAGGAGGGACCCAGACACAAGGAAGAGAATTCAAAGAGAAGGCTACAAGGCTCACTGGGCTAACAGTAGGTACCACACCAGCTCCCTTAACTTTAGACAGATCAGTTCCCAGGTCTCAGGTCCTGCCATTAAATAAACAGAGAGACACTTCACAGTTTTCAGGGCATGAATACTCCCTGTGAAGCAGCTGAGACAGGTTTTCTCTGCTCCTGCCTTTACCTGGGTTAGGAAATGGCCCATGTTATCCCCACAGCAGTTTCCAAAACACAGTATTTCCTTAAGGCTATTCTTGGGCTGCCCCACTTCCCATTTCCTGTCTAAGGTCAGGAAGTGTTCTTAAAGAAATAGCAGCCATCACAACTCATGACTTGGCTTGTTGTGATTCAAAACAGCCAGTATTTAGAAATCGTTCATGACTTTGTAGCAAAATAAGTCTTTGTTGTATATAAGGAAACAGTTCTGGAAGAGGAGATTTTGTGTGTGTGTGTGTGTGTGTGTGTCTGTGTGTGTGTGTGTGTCTGTGTGTGTCTGTGTGTGTCTGCGTGTTAAACTCTAAGTCAAATATGCTACAATGAAGTGAATCTCCAAATTAAAAACCTGACATGGAGGTATAGTATTGGAGGTGGCCACTCATATCAGGGCTGGCATGGAAGTTTGGAGAAGAAAATGATGAGCTGAAAAAGAAGGTTATATATATATAGTGACGTACTAATTTTATATAAAAGGAAGGTCCTATAAATATTGTTAGATGATTGAGAAGTGAGAAACCAATCTGGAAATCTAAAAGAAAAATAATCCCATGGATAGAACACATCTGGGCTTTGGAAGCATGAGAAACTGAGAAAATCAGACATGTTGTTAGTAAAGTCTTAGGTTTCCAGGAGTGAAGAGATAAGCAGGAGGGCTGGGAGTGGGGAGGAAAGGTCTCCACAGCTTCAGCAGGAAATTACTTTAGGCTAAACTAGAGACACTATTGGAAGCGAGAAAGAAAAACGCTCGATTTGTGGGATTGCTGTTCAGGAAGTGGAGTGGGAGCCCCTTGGGAATGAACAGGGACTGAGGAGGAAATGGAATAATGGATGATTACTGCTCCTGAGTCTGGGAAGAGGGGAGGTGTTACTGACAGCTGAGAAGGGAGAGGAGGTGTCTTACAGAGGAAATAAACAGGGTTCATGTTTAGGTTGTGTGTTTGAAGATAGATAATTAAAAGTGAAGCTTTGAAGAGGGCACCTCTAGGAAACAGGAGGCCGAGGGACAGCTGCAGGAGGCATGACTCTGTTTACTCCATCAGCTCAGAAGACATGCCTTTGGTGCATCCTCCACACTGGGTCTTCTGTATATCCGTGTGCTGTTGAGTGCAGTTGGCTGATTCATGAAGCTTGGAACATCTGCTGATTCTAAATTTACAGAATGAGGGGCTGGGAGTGTGGCTCAGTGGGTAGAGTGTGTGCAGGAAGCCCCGGGCTCCACCCCAGCAACCCAGCAAAACCCCAGCACGGTAGTGAATGCTGTGACCTCAACACTCAGAAAGTAGAGGCTACATGATCACAAGTTCAGAGTTATTGTTGGCCACATGTTGAGTTTTGGCTACCTGGGTTACATGAGACAAAGTCTAAAAATCATTTTGGTTTTTGAAAGAAGGGATCTTTGTGATTCTGGAGAAGATGAGGAAGGAAGAGAAGCGCTTGTGAGTAAGCGAAGGACAAATGTCAGAATCCTCATTTGTTAGAGGAAACACAGCCTTACGAAAACACCTTTCTAGCTTTTCTGCCCGCAGAGTGCACAAGAATGATTCTGGCAGTACAGAGCAAGTACCAAGCATAGAGCAAAGTCTCAGCTGAGGAGAATAAGTAAACAAGTGCCAGAGAAGATGCTAGAAGCTTCTGGGGACGCAGAGGCAAGGTCTCCTCCGGTAAAGCTGGAAGGAGGGGCAGCCCACACTTTCCCAGGGAAACCAAAGCAGCTAAAGCCAGAAGCACCACTTGAAGGATCCACACAGAGGGGAGCTGTGGAGTAGGGCCGCTGAACCGGCACTGCAGCTGAGAGGACAGGGCTGAGCTCTGAAACAGTGACAGGTAGTCTAGAAGTGCATGCCGTGGCTGTCTTTCAGAGGCTGCTGTTCACAAAACCAGTGCTAAGGCTGTGTGCAGTTTTGTGAGTCAAGACAATCAACTTGCAGAGTAGGGAGACTGCCCAGTTGTTTAAACAGCTTGCCTTGCAAGTCTGAGGATCAGAGTTTGCTCTTCAGCACCCATGTACAAAGCTGGCCATGGTGGCACATGCTTGTCACATCAGCAGTTGGGAGGCAGAGACAGATGGGCACCTGACACTCACCTACTTGGTGGGTTCTAGGTCAGTGAGAGACCCATCTCAAAAACCCAGAGGAGAAGTGTTTGTGGAACAGCATCTGAGGTTGACCTCTGACCTTTACACACACACACACACACACACACACACACACACACACACACACACA
>CABHPR010140504.1:11225-38035 GCA_902168415.1 Peromyscus melanophrys | reverse complement strand
GTGTGTGTGTGTGTGTGTGTGTGTGTGTGTGTGTGTGTGTGTGTGTGCATGCATATGGGGACAGTTCCAGATGCTATTCCTCACCAGTCAGCCACTTTTATTTCACTTGGTTTTGCTTTTTCAGTCCTAATCTCTTGTTGGCTTAGAGCTCACTGAGTAGGCTGGGCTGGCTGTCCAGCAAGCCCCAGGATCGCCTGTCACTACAGTGGTGGGATTTCAGGAGCACACCACTATGCTCAGCCTTTTACTTTTCTGTGTGCTAAGGAATCAAACTTGGGTCACTGTCCTTGTTCAACAAGCACTTTACTGACTGGGCCATATCTCCAGTTCCATGTTCAGCTTTTTTTTTTTTTTTTTTTAGATATGAGATGAGGCATCGCTATGGAACCCAAGCTGACCTGGAACTTATTATGTGGTCCAGGGTGGCTGAGACTCAAAGAGATGGATCTACCCGTCTCTCTCTCTCCCAAGTACTGGGATTAAAGACATGCACCACCACGTTGAAGTGATCAGCATTTTTTTTCATTCATAAAACTTTTATTACACTTACATGAACTTTAATACATGTGTTCTTAACAATTATGCTTGGATTGTTCATGAAAATTTCCTAAGACATTAAGACAAAGCTAGCCGTCATCTCAAGTCATTTCCCTGTTAACTATTTTTACAGCACATGCATGTTAGGCAAGTATCAAAAAAGAAAAATCACAAAAGCAAAAAAACAAAACAAAAAACAAAAAAAAGTTAAATACATGGGATTTTGTTTACCGCTGTGCTTGATACACATGGAGCAGTGAACACCAAGCAATTCATTTTTACTGCATCTTTACTTTTACATTTGTTCTTAGATTGCCTAAAACATTTAAATACAAATAAAATGTGTAGCAAAAATAATGAAAGCAAACAGCAGGTAACTTTACAAATAATGGAATGTGAACCGTTTCTGCCCTTATTGGAGTAAATTGGGTCACAACTTTATCTAAGGACCACTTCTGGAGCTGTGGCCAAGAGTGTGCACGCAGAGACACACGATCCCGAGGTGAATCCAAGGGGTGTGTGTGTGTGTACCACAGCCTCACAAGTGCTCCACATCTTAAAGTACCCACAACAACTACACTCATGACTGGAACCAATTATCCCTTTTATTCCCCACCAGCACAAACCAGTATGTAGGCAGTTTTCTTTGCTTAGACATGGAAGCAGTTTTAACACTGGCCCTTCTGAAGCCACAATGTACCAAAAGTACTATGCCAAACGTGTAACTCGTGTAAAAATTCCACATCCCCATATTGGCCACCTCAAGATGAAAACAAGTAACTCCCTAAAGTTAACTGGCTCTACTCCCCTAATATTAAAACATAAAAACCACATGGGAAATATAGAAATTCAAATAGAAGGAACATAAACCTGTCATAAATCGTAAACAAAAAAACTATTTGTGGGACAGCATGGATGACAAATGGTCTACTGTGTAAATTTTAGAATGAGGCAGACAAAGGTTGGAAGGCCGGTTAATTTTCCCCTCCTTCTCCTGCTTCTGCTTCGTCTCCTTGGGTGTCTGATGTCCACAATGTCAGGTTGTCTCTCAGTAACTGCATTATTAGCATGCTGTCTTTGTAGGACTCTTCACTTAATGTATCCAGTTCAGCAATGGCTTCATCAAAAGCTGTTTTTGCAAGAGAGCAGGCTTTCTCTGGGGAGTTCAGAATCTCATAATAGAACACAGAGAAGTTAAGGGCCAGACCCAGTCTGATAGGATGTGTTGGTTGCATTTCCTTTTTGCTGATTTCAAATGCTTCTTGGTATGCTTGCTGTGACTGATCCACAATTCCTTTCTTGTCATCCCCAGCAGCAACCTCAGCCAGGTAACGGTAGTAGTAGCCCTTCATCTTCAAGTAGAAGACTTTGCTTTCTGCTTGCGAAGCATTGGGGATCAGGAACTTTTCCAAAAGAGACAGTACATCATTGCAGATGTCTCTTAGCTCCGTCTCAATTTTCTCTCTGTATTCCCGAGCCATCTGCTGCTTTTTCTCAGCACCTTCCGTCTTTTGCTCGATACTTGAGACGACCCTCCAAGATGACCTACAGGCTCCTACAACATTTTTATAAGCAACAGAGAGAAGATTCCTCTCCTCATTAGATAACTCAGCACCTTGCTCAGTTACAGACTTCATGCAGGCTGCCATGTCATCATATCGCTCAGCCTGCTCGGCCAGTTTGGCCTTCTGCACCAGCTCATTTTTATCCATAACTGGATATTCTGTGTCCAGAGTGGGTGGCGGCACACGGACCGGCTCGGCAGTCTCTGGGCGGCGGCGGCGGCGGCGAGGCTGAGACTCTGTCCCTGATCTGGCTGCTCACAGGCTACAGCGGCTCAGCAGACACGGGGTGATCAGCATTTTTAACTAGAGGTCTGTGACTGACTCAGCTCACTTTGAGATTTTGGATGAACACCTAAATCCTCTATGGAGTGGGTGTTTGGAATTCTGTAGAACCTGGTGGCTTAGTTAGGATTTCTCTCTCTGTGAAGAGATCCCATGACCACGACAACTCTTATAAAGGAAAACATTTCACTGGGGCTTGCTTACATTCAGAGGTTTAGTTCATGACTGGTATAGTGGGAAGCATGGTGGCCGACTTGGTACTGGAGAGGTAGCTGAGCAGTCTACATCTCAATCTGCAGGCAGCAGGCAGAGAGAGACAAGGCCTAGCTTGAGCATTTGAAACCTCAAAGCCCATCCCTGGTGACACACTTCCTCCAACAAGGTCACACCTCCTAATAGTGCTGCTCCCTGGGGACCAAGCATTCAAATATGTGAGTTTACAGGGGCCATTCCTATTCAAACCACCACAGTGCCTTTACTTACCCCTGGTGTGTCTGTGCTCTGCCTTGGCTGGCCAGTATCCTAGCACTCTCCCTGGACTCAGCCCACAGTAGAATGGGCCCCCCAGTGCTTTGGAGTGGGGTGTGTGGAAACTGGTCAGAAGTCGTTAGTGTAGGTGCCATTTCTAGATGGAGATCATCAAGTCACACTGCTTTGGAGTGGGAAAGAAGCCACAGGAGGGGGCTCAGAGGCAGACAAGGAGAATGTTCTCGTCTACTACTGAACTCAAAAGGGACTGTTTACCCATCCCTACCTCTCTGGTTGGGAATCCTTCATGTTGAAGCCAATGGGACACTACTGTCTCCCGTGGGGAGGCATGCTCCACACAACCAGGGCCCCCTGCACTAGAGAAAGGTGGCCTTTGGTCTCCTAGCGAGAGTTATAGCTTCCTATCTGTATGTTTTCTCTCCATTGGGTGTGTGGTTTGTTCTGCTCGTTTCTACAACTATTCTTTTTGGCTGTGTGGGTGCTCTCCCTGATCCATTCCCACCATGGCCCCTCTCTGGAAGACTTTCTTCTTTTGCTTAGAGCAGCCAACACCTGCCTTTGAGTTGTGTTAATGGGGAACGGAAGTGCCGTTGGCTGGATTTCCACAGCTTTCTGAGAATCCCCATAACTCCCTGACAAATGGCTCACATTTTCAGTCCATTTCTTTTGGTTTGGTTTATGCTTCACCAAGCTAGGAAATTTCATATGCCACTCAGTTCCTCCGAGCCGCTGATACCAGCATGGACTTTAAACAATCCCTTCCAGGGAATTCAGGAGCCTGGGATCCCCGGTCTCAGCCTTCCCAGCTCAGCTGGTCCTTTGCCATCGTGAGAACAAAGCGTGGCATCTGCTTGCCTTGCCTCGCGAGGTGTGATCCTGACCTTGCTGTGAGTCTTATTATGGGCTGGTTTTCATTCAGTGCTGTGTGCACAATAGAACGAATCTATTTAGACGTCCAAGTCCCTCTGGAAGCACAGCTTCCCTCTGACATGCACAGAAAGGGTTTTCAGGCAGCAGATCGACAGGTAGTAATTTTAATAGCCACTAATGTGAATTAATAATTCTAATAACCTTGTTTCAGACGTGCTATCAGGACGGGGGAGAGGGTTGCCATGGCTTCTATGTTTTATTGCCCACAGCTGTGCAAACTCATCTTGGCCCACACAGTTCTCCCCTGTAACCTCTCCTTTCATTGGTTTACTTGAACCAACAAAGAAAACTTAGGAAAAGTTGGGATTTTGTAGACTTGAGTAAGCAGCATTGTTAAGTAACAGCAGGGAAGGTACATCTTAGGCCAGACTGAGGTAGCTCGATCGTTGATATCCAGGTCCAGTTTACAATCTGTCAGTGGTCCCGAAGCACCTTCTTCAAATGCTTTGGGGGCATAAATAATGGTTCTTAGTGAGCTATTTAGGGATATTGTTCTCCACAAAACCCCAGAAAGCACACTTGTGACGCATTCACTCCAGAAGAGCGCTCAGACAGGGGTGTAAGCCCATGGAAAGTCTTTATTAGCTGGCTGGAGACTACACCGGGTGTTCTGGACCAAGTACAGTCCTGAGTCTTTCTCAGAGTGAGCCTTGGAGCACAAAAACCATGTCCTGGGCTGACATACTTCACTTAGCAAGAACAGTTAGCCAGAAGCAGAACCACAGAAGCCAAAAGGCAAGGTTAGTACACTTAAGGACTTGCCCAGAACTGTGGACTTTGAAGGATCAAGTCTCTGTGTTTATTTCTGCAGCTGATGCTATGTCCTGGGTTCCAAGGCCTGAATGGCCCTTCTATCATGGCATCACTTATGCTAAGGTCTGGGGGCCTGTTACACACTGACTTACCATCTCAGGCCTATAACTCACCATAGACCCGTTACTGTGGGGCTAAGCGTGCCTCCCACACTTCCTGGTATTACTCACACACATTCTCCTCTTGAGACTCTTTAAGTCTCATAGCTTTTCTGTGTGGTCATGTTGGTGCCTGTAATCCCTGGGAGAGGTGGGGGTGGGTCTGTGTTCTCTTTCCCTTGCATCTGGGCAAGGACACAGAGGAAGTGCTACCATGTAACTTTCTAAGTGTCGTACAAGGCTGTGCACCGGGACCTGGTCTGCTGGAATGCATGCCACCAGCGCTGTGAGCCCTGGCCCACCACCACTGAGGAGGTTGGAAATCTGGAGGCTTGTGATGGTTAATATTGTCAGTTTGATATGATTTAGAATCACCAAGGACACAAGTCTCTGGGCATGTCTGTGAGGGATAGTATAAATTAATTATGTGGGAAGAGCCATCCTGAATGTGGGCAATGGCATTCCACGGGCTAGAGGCCTGATTTGCTGAGCATGGGCATGCTTTCTGACTGTGACATAATGTGCCTTTCCTTGCTATGATGGACTGAATCCCTAAACTGAGCCAAAACAAACCTTCCCCTCCTTAGGTTGTTCTCATCAGGTGTCTCGTCTCACTAACAAGAGCAGTAATAAATACAGCACTGTCGAGCGCAGTGGAAGCCCAAGACTGCAGGGCCAGGACTCCGGTCAGCAACTCTTTCTGACTTCGTCTCCCTTGAAATTCATGCCAACCAGTGCTAACCTGGTGAGAGGGTTGCCATGCCTCAGCCCTGGTGATGGAGAAGCAGAAGCAAGAGGAGCTCTGTCTGAATCCCTCATCCTAATTCATAAGTGTGATTAAATGGAGATGCCTTTGTGGCGTTTTATTATCTGCTGATGGACATAAAACTAGACCACTAAATTTGATATTAACCAGTGTCACACTGTGGGTAGAGGCTTATGATTCCAGATCCGATCTCGGGGACACCAGATTGCAAGATCAACTTGCCACAAAATTATAAGCACCAGAAACAGAGTCTATAAATAGTGTTATAAAAACATGAGAAATGAGTATTTTTCATTCTGTCCATGGTCACTGATATGGACTCACGGGGCCTGCCAATCCCAAACACAGAAAAGCTGTGGACAGCATGCGGTGATCTTTAATTAAAGTGTATTTTTTAAGCCCACCCCTGTGTTCCCACCAAATTGTCATGTGTCTGATTTGAAAAGTAGCCAGCTCATTGACTTTAACGTTCATCTGAACCCATATGGCAATCTGGAGCTCGCTGCAAAAGCACCGAGTTCTGTTCAGGGCTGGGTTGCTCCATTTGAAGCCAATCGTGGGAACTGCTTACAAGCTTCCTGTCTTGGTTGCCATTTAAATGTTACCTCTTGGATCATTAACAATAAGAAAGTTTGGGGCTTTTGAGAAGTCTCTAAACTTCTACAAGTGTTGCCCCTGTAGGTCTTAGAACAGTAAAAGACATAGGTCTGCAGGGCAAGCGCCCTGTCAAGTCTTACAGAAGCTTTCTTCATGATCACATCCGTGCAGAAGGCTGCTATTCGGTGACTGCCAACCCTCACCCTCCCACGGTTTCTCCTTTCTGTGCTACTCAGGCCTGTTCAGAAAAAGGAGATCTGGGCTGGGGATGACTTGGTCAGTAAAGCATTTGCTTACTGTTGAGGACCTGGGTTCTGATGTCCACCATGTCAGCTTGGTAGGATGCATGTGTAATTCCAGTAATGGTGAGTTTGAAGATGGAGACAGGTGATGCCTGAAGGGTAACTAGCAGCTAGCCTAGCCTCCTTGACAGAGTTTCAGGCCAATGAGAGAACTCTGGTTCAGAGAAGAGGGCGGAAGGTGCCTGAGGACCAATACCCAAGGTTGTCCTTTCCTCTGAACTCCACATGCATGAGCGTGTGAGATCATGTGCACTTTCCCATGTGTGTGTCCCATTCACATACACAAACACAACTCACCTACCCCCACACAAGAGAAAAAGCTCTGATCTCATATTCTTGTATCAGTTTGGAGAATCTTTAGATGAAATGTGCATATTCAATAAACCCCTCAAACCTCACTGGACCCGAACTCTAGGCAATGTGTCTCTGCACTGTGATAATTCTTATAGGCAGAACTAGAATTTTACATGAATGCCATTTTCCGGGAACAAATTGACTAACTTTGTGAAGCTTTCTTTATAATGAGAGGTCTCACTGCAAGGTCACAGGTGACCGAATGGCGCATGCAATTAGTCACTAACTGCATCAGGAAGCCGTTGGGAATAAAGGCCTTTCCTTGTGAAGCAGTCTTATTTATTAATAGTTAATTATAATTTCTCTTATCAGCTTCTCAGTGGATTTGCTATCTACAAAGAAAGACTGAGGAGAACTGTTTTTTTTAAAGGATGTCTGAAAAGAAGACAGCCCACCAGGTAACCCAGCCCGATTAGCAGCAGCATCCCTGAGTATCAGCTGGGGTCACAGAACAGATGTGTTTTTTCCACTGTATTTGCATAGTACTTCAGTTGGAGGACACCCAGGTGAATTGCACAGTCTTTCATAGCTGCCACTCAAGTCGAGTCCCATGGAAACAGCAAACCAGAGCTGTGTGTCACCTCATTGCTTTAACACACTAGCCAGCTTCTTAGGAACCCCAAGTTCTGTTCTCTGCTTCCAAGGAGGTCAATTTTATTTGATCTGAGAAGAGTAACTGGAGATGTATGCACACATTGGCTTCTCCCCAACATGGCGGGTCTGTGACAGCAGCAAGTGATGCACCATGGAAATGTAACCTGGTTGTAGAGATCCAAAGGCCATGCTCTGTCTTTTAGGCAATGTGACAAAATGGCTGCCTTTATACAGTTAGGAGCTGTGAGTAAACACTTTCTCATAGACCCTTCTTGATTGCATGGTGTATGATCTTCACATAAGAAAAAAAATCTATAATGTGTATATATGTATGCATTCCGGACTGAGAAAATGTTTCAGTTGGACAAGTACTTGCCTTGCAGGGATGTGAATTCAATCCCCAGAATCCAAATAAAAAGCCAAGTATGATATCACATGCTTATAACCTCAGCTCTTGGGACGTGGAGACAGACAGATCTCTGTGACTCACTAAGCAGCCAGTACTAGAGTACTTGGTGAGCCCCAGGCCAGCCAAAGACCTGTCATAAACAAACAGAAACATGGGCAGTGCCTGAGGGATGACAGCTTGTCCTCTGGTCTCAACATGAATGCACACATATGTACCACACAAGCAATTGTACATACATACACACATAAAAAAGGAAAATACAGAGCATGACACTAAATACACCAACTCAATTTTTCTCTGTCTTCTTCATGGAATCTGTGTATAGTTTTGCATGGGTTATAAAAGTATATAATCACTTTTGACAAATACAGATACACACATTTCCCCACTAGCAATAAGTGGATTAGATGATATTTCAGATCTAGACAACCCTAATTGAATTACTCCTAACTTTACTGGCCTTCGTGGGTTGGTCTCTCTTTGACCTTCACAGCCCATCAGAATAAACGAGAGGAAAGTGTCCTAATGTTTTTTCACATCAGAACTCCTCATGAGACCACACAACCCAGCACAACATGCATTCGCATCAACCACTGCCAGCAAGGCTTTGTATGTTCTCTATGTGGCTTCTCCCATCTCTCCTGGTACAAATGAACATTGAGTCAAGGAAATACATTAGATCACTGCAAGGAAAGGTCATTCAAATCACATTTTTGAAGTTTCCACATTTACTTTATAAGAAAATAATTAAACCAAAAGCCTCTTTTAAGATAAGAATGAAAATAGAGGCTCATGTCTTTTGAAAATCCGGCCAGCCTGAGGAACAAAGGACATTTTCTTTATAGGAGCCAAACAGTGGAGACTGTCTTTACATACCGTCTTTTACAAGTCATCCTTGCTCATCATGAGATGTCTCTGTGGTAAACACTGAAGGGAGATTTTTTTTTTTGCCATTTGTGAAAAGGCAATGTTTATGTTACACATTTTTTAAAAAAAGGTTGAATATATTATGCTGTTTTTTAAAATGATATTTTACTGCATGATAACAGATGTGTCTTCCTTTAAAGAAGTATAAAATGAAAAAGTTGTAAGTCACATGGACCACTAGAACAAATGGTTTTCTTCTTTGTCTTTCCTTTGCCCCTTAGAAGACACTTATGGTAACAAATGTTTAAAACTCCTCCCTTCCTCCCTCCCTCTCTCTCTCCTCTGTCTCCCTCCTCTCTCTCCCCTCTCTCCTCCTCAATATGTAGCTGAAGATGGTCGTGAACATCTTTTCCACCTCTAGAGTGCTGGGGTCACAGGTTGCATGTACAGTTTGTGTAGTAGTGGGTATTTAACCCAGATCTTTGTACATGCTAGATGAGCACTCTATCACCTAAGCCACACCCCAGCCCAGGGCTTCCATTTTATATAATCTAAAGAAGTCCTCCCATGCAAATACTGCTTTGATATTCTTATTCAGTGAGATATCCACAGTAAGTGCAGTGGTTGGTTAGTTCAAGACTTTGCACACAGGAGATCTTCAATAAATACCTGAATTAATTTGTGTGGTCGTACGAATTAGTGGGTTGGGGTATTTGGCACTGTTTTGATTGTAATAACAGATAAAAACAAAGTAAAAATGTATAAGATAGTATTGGTGAAATTATTAAGGCCACTTCACGTAGTTAAAAGGGAGGTTTATTAGTGGCATAACTTACAAATGAAGGGATAGTTAGGTCGAAGGGTCCGGGGAAGACGTAGCACAGTCTGGCGGTGTTCTCTGGAGAACTCTGCTGGGTCTACCTCTAGTGTCCAAGAGAGCGCGGTGCATCCGGATCTCGGGTCTTCAGGGCTCTCTCTTGGCCCCTCCTTGTAGGCGTGACAGTTACCAAAGTCTCAATGGGGGTTGGAACTTCCAGATCAAAGCTGGAATGGCTACCCACTACATTTCCCCCTTTTGTCTAAATAAGAAGGTTCTAACTTAATATAAGACTATATACAAAGGAATGGTTATCAAATATTGTCCAGGAGTAATGAGGGATAATGACCTAGATAAGATGGAATCAATGCGAACAATATCAAGCAAGAAACACATACTAAAATCCAGAGAACTCTAGAGCGTAGGTAAATGGTATGTTACAAAGATCATTCCAAAAGGTATCCTATCCTAAAGAACCTGAATCTAATACTTAATATGTTCTATCTAAGATAATATATATGTATAAAACTGTTAGTCTTCAATCCCATCAAAGACCTGAGAAGGAATATAATGGTACCTGAGAAATGGAAGATGGATGCAAGCAACTTTCGGGAATCTTGCAAGAGTAGACAGAGACAGCTGGCAGCCTGGACAGTCACCTAATGTTTCTCAGCATTGTTGGTTCATTCAAATTGGCTACAGGCCTAGAGTATCTGACAGACCATTTTCAGAAGCAGGAATTCTGAAAGACCATCTTACCCTGTCTTGGCAGAGTACAGTGGTCGCTTTCCTTGTGTCCCGATTGTCCAGAAAGGACAGCATTGCATTCGTACTGTCAGCAGTTGAGGCAAGGGCAGTTCTTTGCCCAGTAGGCCATTTTGTGCCAAGAAGACAAACTTCCAAATGGAAATGTCTTAGAAGCCCAACATTCTCTTGGGATCAAATTGGTGCTGTCAGGAGCAATTGTGTCTCACGTCAACAGAATTCTAAGTTATTTAAATGCCATATTCTTTAGGTCTATGAAGTGTTTGAAGACTATCTGTCCATCTGACCTATGTATCTGTAAATCTGGATAACCTAACTAACGTAACTATAGAGATGACAAGCATAGGTGACTATAACTCTATAAGTCTTATCTACCAAAATAACCTAAGGACTAAAGCTTCATGTAAACAAGGTAAACAGTCTATAAGCAAATGTATGGTAAAGAATGATGACTTCAAAATTGTGACAATACACAAGATATTTATAACAGAGGTAGGAATATATAGTGTAATATTCAATATGACAATAATCTTAAATATATGTCAATATACAGAATATCCTAAACAGAAATAGAACATACACAAAGTATGACAGATATAAATTTACATTTGCATCAATATACAAATATTTCAAATAAGAGTAGAAATATATGTACATTATAACAAATATAGTTCTGTATTTGTATCAATATACAAATTATCTTAAACAGAAATATAAAAATAGTTTACATTTGTATCAACATATAAGAATCCATAACAGTACAAATTACAGTGCAAATTATCTAAGGCTGCTATTTTACTAAATTTGTTTACTAGTATATACAATAATCTACCATAATATCTTATACCTATCCATTCCATTTCTTCTTTTCTCTCTCTTTTTTTGAGACACTTTTTCTTTTCTTTTTTTTGAATTTATTTTATTTTATTTTACAATTCAACTTTACATATCAGCCATAGATTCCCTCTTTCTCCCCCCTCCCGCCCCGCCCCCCTTCCCCCGTCCCACCCCCCATTTCAATCTCCTCCAGGGCAAAGACTCCTCCAAGGATTGAGATCAACCTGGTGGACTCAATCCAGGCAGGTCTAGTCCCCTCCTCCCAGGCTGAGCCAAGCGTCTCTACTAAGCCCCAGGTTTCAAACAGCCAATTCATGTACTGAGCGCAGGACCCGGTCCAACTGCCTGGATGCCTCCCAAACAGATCAAGCCAATCAACTGTCTCACCCATTCAGAGGGCCTGATCAAGTTGGGGGCCCCTCAGCCACTGGTTCACAGTTCATGTGTTTCCATTCGTTTGGCCACTCATCCCTGTATTCCATCCATCCCTGGTCCAAACAACTCTTGCTCTCATAAACCCTCCTCCTTCTCGCCAATTGGACTCCCGGAGCTCCACCTGGGGCCTGACTGTGGATATCTGCATCCAGTTCCCTCAGTCATTGGATGGGGTTTCTAGCACGACAATTAGGGTGTTTGGCCATCCTATCACCAGAGTAGGTCAGTTCGGGCTGTTTCGCGACCATTGCCAGCAGTCTATCGTGGGGGCATCTTTGTGGATTTCTGTGGGCCTCTCTAGCACTTTACTTCTTCCTATTCTCATGTGGTCTTCATTTACCATGAACATTACTTGTGTTCCCTCTCTGTTCTTGATCCAGTTGCTCAGACACTGAGAAAAACAATCAATCAATGGGACCTCTTGAAACTGAAAAGCTTTTGTAGAGCAAAGGATACGGTCAACAAGGCAAAGCGACAGCCCACAGAATGGGAAAAGGTCTTTACCAACCCCACATCTGACAGAGGACTGATATCCAGAATATATAAGGAACTCAAGAAATTAGACATCAAAATGCCCAACAGTCCAATTAAGAAATGGGCTATAGAACTAAACAGAGAATTCTCAGCAGAGGAAACACAAATGGCTGAAAGACATTTAAGGAATTGCTCAACATCCTTAATCATTAGGGAAATGCAAATCAAAACAACTCTGAGATACCACCTTTTTCTTTTCTTAAGGAGAATACTGAGTTTAATATTTTCTTCCACCCCCAACCCTATAACCATCATCCATAACCCTGAAAAATATGAAACCTTAGGGAGAAGGGGCATCGTTTTCTTAGAATTGCTTACTGTTGTTTAGGGGGTGATGGTATCTCTGTTGGGTACTGTGAGAAAGCCCAGATAGTTAAATCTCAGACTAACTGTAGGTTCCGCAGCAAGTCTTAGAGTAATGGGTAAGATTGTCTGAAATTCTGGCAAGAAGTGTAGTATGATGATGATTATCATGGCATCATTCTGGATTGGGTAGAGTTGTTGTTGGGGCTCCATCTTCCTTCTGGAGACGTCAGAGATTGCTATTGGAAAAACTTATTTTTTATCAAAATAGAAAGTTTGGATTTAAAGAGGACATAACATATAAGAAAGGACTCCGAGAGATCAAGAGTAAGCAGGGAGAGAATTAGAATCTTGAAGACAATGGTTCCTTTTTATTGGTTTCCTTCTGTCCCACACCAGAGGGCTCTTCTGATATGGGACTGAAGAATCTCTCAACCTTTGCTTTTATCAATATGCTTGGGTTTAGAGAAGGAGTGAGCCAATTCCTTCTCCAAAGCCAGCTTGGTTTATAATTGAATATAATTGGAACCACAACTTTTCTAGATTGATAGAGATATAGATGTTAGACAGTGAGATTTTACCCTGTGTAGACTGGTACCAATAGATTCTTTCTTTCTGCTGTAAACATCCAGATATCCAAGGCCTTATGATTTCTGGAAGATGGGTATTTCCATTATTCTGGAAAGAGAAAAACAGAACCCTATCCCATCCTTTGATTGTTAAATTTTTCTTACAACTTGTAGAGATGTCATATTGGTGGATGATCTTTTACTTCTTCTCATCAAGGGGTTTCTCCTGTTCGAATCAAATCCGGATCTCGGGTCTTCAGGGCCCACTCTTGGCCCCGCCTTGTAGGCGTGACAGTTACCGAAGCCTCAATGGGGGCTAGAACTTCCAGATCAAAGCTGGAATGGCTACCCACTAAATCATAGCCTTTTGATTTTGTAGATTTAGCTCAATATCTAGTTAAATGCATACTGTTAGCTTTTTTATGCAGGTATACAGTCATCCTGATCACCCACATCAATTGCAATCCATGAGAGTTGATGGGTTTGGCCACATCATTAGATGTGAGGTCTCCTATGGTCCTACTCCTCTAAGGGCGTGTTTTCTAGTGCGATGTGTTCCTACTGTTTTGAAAGGGTCTTTTCACCAAACACACAAGTACATGTACACACACACACACACACACACACACACACACACACACACACACAAGCTTTCATGAGAGTGTCTATTTTTTATTTCAATTCCCAAATCCAAAATCCAGGAATCTAATACAGGGTAGAGGCTGGCTTGGGTAAGGAAGGCTTCTTTTGATTTGGGGTGTTTCTTGGTGATATTCTATCTGCTCATCTTAAAGAAGTAGCACATTCTCTGAGTTAAGTTGCAGGAAAGTAATCTCCTCTGTCTCTGGTGGCTCTCCTTTGGGCTTGTGGTCTGAGAAACCCACAATTCCTTGCGTTTCTGTGGTGGCCAGGATAAATAACAGTTGTTATGATGTGGTGAAGTTGAGTCAATATGTTTAAACGTTTCTGTTTTTTCAATAGCTTCGTGCTCATCCATGAATAAAGTGAGTTTTATAGCAGAAGTAATTACTCTTTCTTGTTCTAATTAAAATCTTGACAAATGAGCAAATTTGCAACCATTCTACCTCTCAAAATATTGTTCTGTCTTTACAAGAAACAAAACTGAAACAAAACTTCAATTAATTACCTTTGTGTTACACACTTTCCAAAAATTTGTGTCTTCGATATCGCTTTCTTCCTCATGTCATTTCTGTAAACTTAAATTCCATCACCCCTCAACTTTTGCAACACAAATCTTAAAAGGTCTTATTAATAAAAACAAACCAGTGCCAGCTATTGGGGTGAACGCTGAAAGATCAGAGAAACAGAACAAGCCACAGCCTCACCTCATCTCGCCAATTCCTCAGCTGATCTTGTTTCTTCAAACTGGAAGCCTCATCCAAATGGATCTCAGCTGAAGTACTGCTAAAAGCCTCAAAGCTTAAAGGGGCTCTAGTTCCTGGTCCTTATGCCTTATGTACCTTTCTGCTTCCTGCCATCACTTCCTGGGATTAAAGGTGTGTGTCACCGTTGCTTGACTGTTTCCAGTGTGGCTTTGAACTCACAGAGATCCAGACGGATCTCTGCCTCCAGAATGCTAGGATTAAAGGTGTGTGTGCCACCATTTTCTGGCCCCTATGTCTATCTAGTGGCTATTCTGTCCTCTGACCCCAGATAAGTTTATTAGGGTGCACAATATATTGAGGGACACAATATCACCACAAACTTTCCTCTTTTCTTTTCTTTCTTTTTTTTTGTCTCACATGCTCTGGGTTGTTAGTTCATTGCTCCATTTTCCCTCCCACCCAGGGAGCCTGAGGTGGCCTTAGCCCCTTCCTTTCCCCTTCTGAAATGCAACCCAAAGCATCTTTGTTCGTTGACTACAGAGAATCATCCATTCAGCATCAATCCACAGGAATTCCCCTAGAAGGAAACAGAAAATACCCCTGTGGTGTCCAAAGGGTAATTGCCAAGGTTGTGAGCTCAAGAATTTGAGAAAGAACAGCTAGTTTTTGCACATTACCCATACTGGGCAGGGGGTATCTGAGTGCCATGTATCCTTACCTTCTGGAACCTTCTTGTGTGTGTTCATGTGCACTTGTGTGCATGTATGGAGGCCAGAAGTCAACCTCATGTGTTGTAGCTTGGAATCACCCAACTGTTCTTTGAGATGGGATCTCTCAGTAGCCTAGAACTTGCCATGTAGCCTAGGCTGCCTGGCCAGTGAGCTCTCAAGAGCCTCCTGTCTCTACTTCCCTCGCACTAGGATTACAAGCACACACAGCCATGCCTGGCTTCTTATGTGGGTGGTGGAGATGGAACTCAGGCCCTCATCTTGGGTGCTTTACCAACTAAATTGTGTCCCCAGCTTTAAAACAGTGTGATCAACAACAGCTACCTCATAACCCACTCTGCCTTGGGTGTCCTCAGATCACAGGTTGAGGGGCACAAGAGCTCCTCCTGTGAACCCAGAGCCTTCCCAGCCACCAACTCTCTCATCAGAGGAGCTTCTTGGGCAAAAGCCAGGAGCTTATGAAGTCAGCCTTGGTCTCACCTCTGAGGCTGTCCCCTGCCTTTCTCTGCTTCATTTCATACTGCCAACACGACCAGAGCTGGCGTCACCCAAATGTACCTCTGGGACTTTCACACCATATGGCAGTTCTGAGAATGGTACCCTACGCTCTAGGGTAGTTTTTTTTTCCCACAGCTTACACAAATTGTAAATTATTATCCATAAAATAATGGTAAAGAGAGACAAGGGCAGGGAGAGGCACCGCCGTAAAGCCTCCATTAGCAAATGAGATTGGCTTTCCCATTCATGTGAAAAGTTCAAGGAGGCAATCTTGTTAAACAGCCATTTTGCATAAAGAAATAATATGCCGTAATGGACCTTTTCAAATGACTTTGATGTTTTTCAGAACAATTTATTAATGGCCATTCTTTGGAGAAATAAGAGATGAAGTCTCGCTAGAGAATAAAATCATGGTTTTGGGTAGTTGGTGGTCATGGCTCAGCAGATTTCTGAGCTGCATGCTGGGCTCTCCCCTGCCTACCCTCCCAGGCTATCTCAGGAACACTGTTCTGATCTAGCTTCAGCTCTATATACACACAACAGGTGTGCAAGAGGCAGCTTTGTAGCTACAATCCGGGCTCTTCCTCATTCTAGACCACCTGCTTCTTAAGCATGAAAATGTGGGAGACAGAGGATTGGAGAAGAGGGACAGAGAGTGGTGCCCCAAGTTTGCAAGAGGATTTAATATACTCACCTATTTGAAGTGAGTAGCACAAGCCATACCCACAGTTCGGCTTTCTCTATCATAGCGCCAGTAGAGAAGTATCTGATTTGGATTATCTGCTCTCCCATCCATCTCTCATTTCCACGGAGTAAGGTGACATTCAGACACTTCTGGTTCTCTGTGTTTTAAGAATGCTCTTAGGATGTTAGCTTTATGGATCATCAAGGGGAGGTTGATTCTCTTTTGAAACAAAATTAGGAAACTCCAGAAAATAAAGCTAACCAGTTTTTGTCACATATTGGGTGGACTTGCAACCTATTTATTCATTTGTGAGTCTTCTCTAGCACTGTGAGACATGCTGCCCTTCCCATGTCCTATCTTCTGGCAAGCTATGTCTTTCTCTGGCATACCTTGTGCACTGAAAGAACACAGTTAAAGACTTAGGAATTACAGAGCCATTCCCCCCCCCCCCTCAGGCTGCAGTAGCTGGTGCAAGCTAAGGTGGCTTGAGAGCCAGGAAATAGGATGCAGACAGGACCATGAAGCTTGCAGATGATTCTAGAAGTTTTTTTCTTAGTATCTTGGACAAAGCCACAGTAAGAATGAAGATATTCTAAGGAGACATTTGTGCCCTGCCCTGGTTATCAGACTACTGAGGTTAACAGACCCCATGAGGTTGGAATTTCTTCAGAAACCTCATACTTGAAGAAGGAAAAGGCCCATCCAGAGGGAAATTGTCTCCCCAAACGAGATGTCACACGGTTCTGACAACCTATCAGACCATCATGCAGGACAATGATGAGTCAGTGATGGGCAGGACCACATCTTGGCCGGGACTCTTCAGCTATGCATACTTATTAGCTGTCTATTGAAACCCATACCTCATGTCAGGACCCTAAGGATGGATTTGGGGGTGGGACTGGACTTCTTTTTCATTTATCAATGTGGTCAAGTTCAATTAATTTCCCTTTTCTTTTTATTATTACTCAAAAAGAGATCGGCCTATTGAGGGTGGGCAGCCAAGCCTGGCTTGTTAAGGGCTACCAGGCTCGGGTTCTAACCCTAAGAACTCCCATAATAGTATTGGAGAGGTCCATGGAGAAGACACCAGATAGTTTCCTACCTACATCCAGCAAGGGTCACAATCCCAAAGTCAGCATCCACCCCATGACTGCCTGAGATCAACAGTTGTATAGATGGACCTTCCCCATCTTGAATATTCTTGAGATACCAAAATCCACCCTTGGGTATGTCCACCCCCATAAGCTTCTAGAATGATTTGTTATGCAGCCATGATCATTAACACAGATTTTGGTCTCTGCTTAACAGTGAGAACCAGTGTCTCTGTGGGATTTGATTATAAAATTTCAATTGAGAATAGAAGTTCTAGATAGTTTGAAGAGCAGCAAACAACTTGTCTCAGGATAAGAGAGCATAATGAAGTTATAAAGAAAAGAATGAACTAAGCATGGTGGCACACACCTGTAACTCCAGCACTCAGGAGGCAGAGGCAGGAAGATCAGGAGTTCAAAGGTGAGTATGAGGCTAGCCTGGGCTATGAAAGAGTCTGTCTTTTAAAGAAAAGAAAAAAAAGAAGAGAAAAGGAAAGGAAAGGAAGAAAGGAGGAAAGAAAGAAAGGAAAGAAGGAAGGAAGGAAGGAAGGAAGGAAGGAAGGAAGGAAGGAAGGAAGGAAGGAAGGAAGAAGAAAAAAAAGAGAAAAAGAATGCCCAAAGGGTAAATGGCATTTCTTGCAGACAGTGTTTCCTGAGGACTCAGAGAATGTGTTGTAGTGTGGGAAGATGGAAAACACACAGTTTCTCTGGCCCTCAAGGAACCTTATCCCCAGTTGATAAGAGGAACAAATAGTGAGGTATCTGTTTTCAACAGCAGAAGCAAAATAAAGGTGCAGATTGCTAAAGAAGCTGTATTCCCGTGTGCACACGTGGGGGATATTAGTTCCAACAGAGTGGAAGGAGAAAATTAAGAAAGTTTACTTGAAGAAAATGCCAGCCAAACTGGCCCCCAGGAATAGAAAATAAAATAGTATTTTTAATAGGTGGGGAGAGTGAATAAGAAAGAGCATTCAAGAAAAGAATATAAAGCAGGTTCAGATTTAAAAAGATAGGGGATGAATTCAGGGTGTAGTAACCACACTTGCGGGGCATCCAATAGAGCACTCACAGTCATAATTGAAACCCAAGTTGAATATCCAAATGATTTTTGCTTGTCCTGCACAGAGTTTTATTTTGATAAACCATATCAAGTGTATCGTAATTAGGCTGCAAGAATGAAAGGGCACAAAAAAAAAAAAAAAAGAAAAAAAAAATTCTGCCGGGCGGTGGTGGCGCACGCCTTTAATCCCAGCACTCGGGAGGCAGAGCCAGGTGGATCTCTGTGAGTTCAAGGCCAGCCTGGGCTACCAAGTGAGTTCCAGGAAAGGCGCAAAGCTACACAGAGAAACCCTGTCTCGAAAAAAAAAAAAAAAAAACCAAAAAAAAAAAAAAAAAAAAAAGAATGAAAGGGCAGAATCTCCACTTCCCCCTTTTGTTCTCAGTAGCAAGTCTGACACAGAAGGAATGTCTCCTCTCGGGTAAGCCTGGCCACCTCTTTTATAAACAACCTGGAGAGCTCCAGGAGCTTAAGCCCATGACTTGAGATAACAGAAGATGGAAAGCAGTCTCACAGAGAACAGCCAGACCTCTAGATAAGATCCCACAGTCCCTCTGAAGCTCCTGCTGATGTTTACAACCTGAACAGCTGGCCGCACTCTCCTTGAGTTTGTTAGTGACTTCATGTTAATTATTCACTTTTAAATTGTGACGATCTTTAAGTCTTCCTCGAAATCTTTTCTATGTCTCTCTAGAAGCAGAGAACCTACTTTGACAGAGTGAATTCATGCAGAATCTAAGACAGGATGGCTAGATTACAGATGTAGCTTTCACATGCCATACTTCAAGCACATGGCACGGTGGGATGTTTGCTCCTTGAGGCTAGTACCACAGCCTGGGACCACATCTGTCTTGCCTGTTGTGATGTCCAGAGTTAGAGATGTCTTGCTTGGATGAATAGTCCACTAAACTTCTCACTAGGTCCTAGAATTTTGGAGCTATTGTCTTTCACTAGGCTTGTATTGGGACGGATATCCAAAGGGTTAAGAGTTTTCACATTTGAACAACGCAACAAAAGCAGGCTTGTGGCTGGCGTCTTTTGATGGAGCAGCATGAGGCGCCTGCACACTGTCTTGGATAGCCTCAGAAAAATCTGGCTGGGTTGGGCACAGTGGCTCCTAACTCTGTTATTCTTTTTCTAGTGTGCAAACGGAAGGTTTGGACATGGGGATTTATTTACAGAGTAAATTGTATATGATAAACTCAGCAAATCTAATCTAAATGTAAGCAAATACTGATGGGACTTGTCTCTCAAACAAATGTTTTGCCTCCAGGTTACTGAAATAACAAAAGAAGAAATGCAATTTAATGATATTGTAGTAGCTGAAATTTAGCCACACCCACTGCATTTGAATTCTGAGGCTATGACGGAGAGGATGGGTGGAGATGTTTGTGCTTGCTTTGTGGGGGTGTCCACCTGCTGATAGGAGGTGCCTGGATGGAGTGCTGGCTCAGCCTCTGCCACACAAGGCACTTAGAAGGCTCGTCTTTCTATTCACATTAACCCAACCAATCTCTTCCGGGTCCCCAGGTTAAGAAGCCCAACCCTCTTTTCCTCCCTTCCTGCCTCTTTCCTTCCCTCCCATCCTCTCCTTTCTCCTTTCTGTTCTTTAGACCGAGGTTCTCATAGCCTCAGACCCATCAGCCTCTGTTTCACAAGGACTGGGATGAGAGGCCCTGCACAGCATGCCTGGCGAGATCCTGTCCTCCTGGATTCTGACACTGTGCACCTTGAGCAGAGAGACCGGCATACAGCCCCGCCTTCCCCCTTCCCTCCTCCCTTTTCAACCAATCCAGTGTTTGCAAGTGTTTGACAATGGACCTCGCAGTGCATGCATTTCCTTTGTTCTTTGTGGAAGGTTCTATTTTGCTAGAAGAACCTGTTTTTACTGCAAACTTAAAAAAAAAAAAGTAACTTCAACATGGTGGTAGCATAAACCTATCATCCCCGTACTTGCGAGGTGGAAGCAGGAGGATCAGGAGTCCAAGGTCATTCCTGACACATAGCAAGTTTGAGGCTAGCCTGGGCTACATAAGACTCTTTTTCAAAAAACAAGTAAACAAACTATATTTAAATACATACATACATACATACATGCATACATACATACGTACGTACATACGCATTAGCTAAACAATCAAGATTGTTTGACTGGCTACTAGCTAAGGAGGGCCTAGAGGATGTGTGCCGTTTTCTATTAAACCCTACAACTGATTATGAAAATGAACTGGAAACACACATGCTTGGGAGTTGTGTTGCTACAAGAGTGGGCTGCTACGTCATTATAAAACTCTAGTTTGTCAAGCGGTACGAATCCGGGGTTGCACCAAGCCAGTCAGCAAATTATATTCTAAGTATTCCCTTTGGAATCAATTAGGGAACATCTTTAACAAATTAATCCTTTTGTTTCATCATTAGAAAGGAATACACAAACAGGATATTTAGGCAATGAAATATTTTTCATTCAAATTAATTACAGCAAATTAGGCAGAGAATCTGTAATAAATGGCAAAGTTGGATACCTTGTGAACCTATTAAAATGAAAGCTTCCTCGTAGTCTTTTAATTATTCATTTTCATAGCCTAAAATTGTAATTTAATAGTTTATTGGCATGTGATCATTTTAAATGCGACCGTCCTGCCACTTCCTTATCTACAGAACTGAAAATCGCCCATAGCACTCCGGCAATGCTGTGATAACGAGACCTTACATCTCATAGTTTGCTCTGCTTTTCCCAGTTCTTACGAAAAACAAAGACAAAACCTTGTTCTAGAGTAAACCGCTAATTATAAGCACTTCTAGGTCAGGAGCATCCTCCTAAAAGACTATAAATAGGGATTATTATACTGAATAAACCAGTAATTTATACCTAAGCTTTCCATTTAAGCAAACCGAGTATTTTATTACTATCATCTGACTTTGTGAAATTTTCACTTATTTTTTTTCCCCCCTATACTTTCCCTGGAAGCAAATCTTGATTTTCCCCATGACAAAAGGAGAAAACAAGAGGTCAGCATCCTGTGTGATTTCTCAGCTCCCTCCTCCACAGCAGGACCTGGGCAAGGGCTTCTTTGTAGTGAGCTCCCCTCTCACCTCGTTTTCCCCTTGGCCTTCTCCAATCAGCCTTCTCTTTCTACCATCCTTTGAAATGGCTCTTCACATCATTCCCTTTGCTTTTTCTTACCTGACAGTCATTTCCAAAACACTTGAACATCCAGTGCTTTGCACAACACCATCTGCTCCTGTTCCCGCCTCATGCTCGCCCCTCAGCTGCACTAAATAGCTGAGTCTTTTCTCCTTTCCTCTGCTCAATATCCAGCTCATCATCCTGGGCTCCTTCTCCTCCACACCTGTGCTCCTTCCCCAGGTAATTGTACCAGGTCCCTTTGCTGCTGCTATCATCTATATGATAATGAATCCCAAATCCATTACTTCTGTCCTGACCTCCACTGGCTGTTCGACTTCCACATTTACATCACTCATAGGCCCTCAACCTGGTATAGAATGTGCGTGCGTGCATGCGTGCGTGCGTGCGTGCGTGCGTGCGTGCGTGCGTGCGTGTGTGTGTGTGTGTGTGTGTGTGTGTTTGCCAAAGAACCCAGATATTCATGCCATCCACCTTGGTCACCCTTAGAGACAAGGTCTCTCACTGGCCTAGAACTCACCAAGCAGGCAAGCCTAGTGGCCAGCCAGCCAGTCTCAGGAATCTCAGTTTCCACCTCCCCAGCTCTGGGATTACAAGCTCAGAGCCTTAGTGGTCCCTTGAGTCTGCTTCTGTTTCCTGCGATTCATTGTCTTCACAGAAGATGTGAAACCAGAGTTTCGCCAGTGTTCTGAAATTCTCCATTAGATTCCTTCACAGAGAAAGCGAAATCTAAACTATACCTTGTTTCTGAAGGTCATCTGGCCCTGCCCACTTTCTGAGCTCATCTTATACCCCTGCTGTCTTCTCAGAAGTCAACATGTGTGCCTAGGGCTACCGTAACCCACTCTCATGCGCGAGGGTGGTGTGGAGCTGTTAAGTCCCAGGGGTCTGTGATGAGCAAATCTTAAGGTACTGACATTGGAGATTTTAGTTCTACAGTATACATAACCTGAGTGGGTCCAGGGGTCAGTCAAACATACACATCCATAAAATGTGTCTTTCTTGGGGATGTTGTATACCTCAGACTTTGGGAATAATAAGTGGGGGTTGACAAAGTCTCCTCTTTGATGGAGTTCACATTCTAATAAAGGAGCATAAAGTTAAAAAAAGAGCAAATATAAGATACTTTTCAACAGCAGAGAGAAACAGGGCCTGTGCTCCACACTCTCCAAGCTCAAGATAAGACAGATTGGAGGTTAAGACAGGTGACCACATAGTGTTTCTAGGATGTGTATGAAGTTCAAGACCTTTGCAAGAGAGGTGATCAATAGAATTAATGAATGGTCAAGTCATTTTTTAAAATTGACTTATTTGTGTGTAGGCGGGTAGGTAAGTGGGGGTAAGTAAGCATGCAGGTGTACATGTATGTATATGCTTAAACATGGGGGCCACCCACCCTGTTTTCTGAGGCAAGGTCTCTCACTGGAGCTTGGTGACTAGGCTGGTCAGCAAGTCGGGGGGATCTGCTTGTCTTTCTCCCCAGCACTGGCTACCATGCCCAGTTGTATTTTTGTTTTCACGGGGATTGAACTCAGTGTCTACCAGGTTGCAGAGCAAGCACTTTACCAGGGGACCCACCTCCCTGAGCCATAGTAAGTATTTTTGATAAGATGACTTTATTC
The DNA here is from genome assembly GCA_902168415.1 of Peromyscus melanophrys. Taxonomy (NCBI): domain Eukaryota; kingdom Metazoa; phylum Chordata; class Mammalia; order Rodentia; family Cricetidae; genus Peromyscus; species Peromyscus melanophrys. Next base: position 15,000 of record CABHPR010140504.1, on the reverse strand, counting down.
GTAAGATGTATGCTGTTCAAATGCCATTTAGAATGAGGAAACAGTTCCAATTTTTATTTCTAAAATCAGGAGTCAATGTTACAACAGTAAAGAAGGAGACACCCCCCCCAAGCCTCCCCACACCCCCACCCCCCACATCTCATACAGTGTCGGGGGAGGGTGGTTCCCTCCCAGACCCTGGATTAGACACAGACCAATTCAAACACCTGTTTCCACAGACGGATCCTTTATTAAGTGGGAAAGAAAAGTTAAAGTGGCTGCTTTCTGACTCAGGTAGAAAAAACAGCAGCAAATGACCTTGCAGGTGTCATTTTTAAGAAAAGCAAAAAGGGAGGTCTGTGTTAGAATGGGCTGGGATGCGGTGGTATATTTTGATCAGGAATGTTAATTAGGTGAACCAAAGGGGGCTTTTGATTGCTGGACTTTGATACTTTGATAGCTGGACCTTGGTAGTCAGCCTCAGAAGAAGGACGTGGCCAAATAAGGGCATAAGTATTGGTGGCTAGCTTTAGGGATGTAATCTAACAGTTTTTAGCAAGGCAGAGGGAATGGGGGAGAAGGGCAAGGCCTGCCAAAGCCACCCTTGCCACCCTCGAGCCAGCCAGAGTCCCTTAAGTAGAACTTCAGAGTTGCACATCAGTCATCACACAGAAGGGCAAGGAGACTTCTGTGGACATCTAACGAAGTTCCATAGCACACGCTGGACTGGACCCTCTTTTCTTGCCCATCTGTCAGGACTCGGCTTTGTGTACAGGAATTCCTCCCCCTCTTCTTCCACATTGGGTCTGGCAACAGCCACCTTGCCCGGCTACTGCCCACAGAGCCTCTGCTTTGCTGTGTTTTCCTCTGCAGGGGTGGCCTGCCTGGTGAATAGGAAGGGAGTACACTGTGTTTCTGCCTGGCTCCGTGCAGGGTATGTGGTGGGGGTATGTTCTGCTTTTGCTGTTGTCTGAGCTCAGGATGGAACTGGGCTTCTCAGCTGTCTTCCTGGCACAAACCAAACTGCAGGGCTAGGAGGAGTTTTTCCTCAGTCTTTGGATTTTCCAAGAAATGATGGCTAAACATTCTCACAGATAAAGAAAAGGATAAGTGAGTATGTATGTGGGCAACAGGAGAAAATCTATGCATTAAATAATAATGTACACTAAGGAAACTCAAGCCAAAGAGAACATCTGAGCTTCAAAAATAAATGGAGCATTACCTACAGAAGAGGAAGAATTGCGTCACCACCATCCAGGTATTCAGTAGCCACTGTCCAAGGGGAAGATGGGGTCACAGACTGGCAGTGAAAATAGGAGTTTGGATTGAGAGTTTAAAGTTGAGCTGAGGTTTCTTTAAATGTGAGGGTGACGTAAGGATTCTGTATCTCTAGATGTTTTCCCCAAGCATTTGTGTTCTGAAAGAACTTTGGTGAATGCTTAGTTCACAAAGCAGGGGAGCAGATGAAGGAGAAAGCAAAGAACCGGGTCCCCTGGGCACTTGCACACCAACATTCCAACCTGTTAGGATTGACTGTGGATCCTGCGGAGCACTGAGTGAACTGGAAAGACCAGAGGGGAGAAGCCAAGGTCTAGTCCCAAGAGAAGAAACAAAGACATTTATGGAGAAGAGGAAACTCTCTGGGAGGACATGAAATACATAAACAAACCAAAAGCCATTGCAGATTTTTTTTTTTTTTTTTTTTTTTTTTTTTGGTTTTTCGAGACAGGGTTTCTCTGTGTAGCTTTGCGTCTTTCCTGGAACTCACTTGGTAGTCCAGGCTGGCCTCGAAATCACAGGCCATTGCAGATTTTAAGAGGGAGCAACAACACTGTAAATATATCAACTGCCTCAAATTAATAAGTGTATTAAATATTGTTCTTACAATAAGGAGAGAGATGAGAGCAACGTTTTAGAATTTATGGACCGGGAATACGGCTCAATGTGTAAAAACATTTGTAATGAGAGCCTGGTGACCTGAGCTCAAACCATGGAACCCATGGTGGAAAGAGAGAACCAACTCCCAAAAGTTGTCCTCTGACCTCCTGCACATGCTTGTACCATGGCACACATGTACCCATGCTCACATACATGATCCTCACAGACAAAACAATAATAAAATCACAAAACTTAGTAAATAAGCAAAATCTACACTGGGGTAGGACTGCAGATCCTTGGCACAGTGCCAGCCTCATCTGAACAAAGTCCTGGGTTAATTCCCCCAGAACTCATAAACCTGGGCATGGTGACACATACTTGCAATCCTGGCATTTGGGGGGTGATAGTAGGGACAATAAGCCTTAAAGATCATCGTTAGCTGCATGGTGAGTTCAAGGCCAGCCTGGGCTGCATGGGACACTGCCCTAAATGAATGAATAAAAATTATAGAGAAAAAGAAAACTGCCTAAAGAGTGAAGGGTATTCTTAAAAGAAAGATCCACACAGATCACAGTCTCGAAGATATTAAGACACGTGTCAAATTTGTCATGTTAAAGTGACTTAGTGCTGGGAAACGATCAGACAATTTGAACAACGGATCAGAAAAAGTCATGTATCTAGAAGCCTGATATTTGCCGGTAGAGTGATGTTAAACCAGTGGGAAATACCAAGTCGGAAAACAAGTGGGGAAATGATTTCACCACTTGTACAAACATCAGATTGTTCCCTGCCTCATACCGAATGTGCCCCATGCCAGACAACTAAGTAAATTCCACATGATTAAACGTGTAGGCACAAAAGACCAAACACGTATGTCTATTGGAAAGAAATGTATGGCTATTTCGTGACACTGTTTGGAGGATAATGTTCATTAACATGAAAAACCATAAGTACATATGAAAAAAAACTTTATTTAATCAAAGTAATGGATAAAAGATAATTAGGAGAGGATAGCCATCTTTATTACTGCTAAAGAGAGTTTCATTATCAAAATAAAAGCTGAACAACAATCGAATCAAGTAGGAGCGGGGAAGCTAATGTCTGCAGAGATGGCCCACCTCCCTCTGAAGCAGAGAGCCACACGGTACCCATGAAGGTGAGATAAATGTAGAAGCTACCGAAGGTCAAGGGCTACAACAGAGTGGACTTGGGCCCAGTTATGGGTTAGTATTCAAAGTGCTAATCACTTTGGAGGACAATTTGAAGATGTTTCATTAACTTGAGGGTGCCAGTGAATTGCTACTAACCTAGAGAGTCCATCCCTAAGTGTGGATCCCCGCCCCCCAAATCCAGAGCATTTTCCCAGCTGTAACTGCAATGTTGCTCAAGGTTATAGATGTGGAATAGTTCTTTTATTAGTAAATGTTAATAAATAGTTACATGAGTTAACTTTCTCTTTTATGTAGCAAAATACCCAACAGCATCACTTAAGGAAGGCAGGGTTTACTTTGCCTCACAATTTGAGGCTAGAGTCCATGATGGGGAGGAATTGGTGGGAGCCTGAGAAAGGCAGCTGGCCACAGGGCCTCTAGTCAGGAAGCAGGGAGAGATGGAGGCTGCTGGTCAGTTCACTTCCTCTTTTCTTATGCAGTCCCAGACCCTCGTCAGAGCGATGGTACCACCTACACTAAGGGTGGGTCTTCTCACCACAGCTAACCTAATCCAGATAACTTCTCAAGACATGCCCAAAGGGTTGTCTCTTTGATGACTCCAGACCCTATCAGACATCACAGTATATCACAGGAAACCTAAAAATGATATGATACGGTGTAGTCAAAAGGAGAGTACCTCCAAAGATACAAAGTTAAGTAACACACACACACACACACACACACACACACACACACACACACACACA
>CABHPR010140503.1:11155-38508 GCA_902168415.1 Peromyscus melanophrys | reverse complement strand
TCTATCTATCTATCTATCTATCTATCTATCTATCTATCTATCTATCTGCTTTTGATTTTCTGAGACAGGGTTTCTCTGTGTAACTGCTCTGGCTATCCTAGAACTCACTCTGTAGACCTCACAGAGATCTGCCTGCCTCTGCCTCCCGAGTGCTGGGATTAAAGGTGTGTGCCAACATCGCCCAGCTTCATTCCATTATTTTTAGGAAGATCACTCTAAATAGAACCTGCAAAGTGGGAATTTCTCTAGAATGCTTCCCTCAGAAAATAACTTTCCTATCTCCAAGCAGTAAAATGGGCAGAAGACAAAATGTAGGCATCAGACAAGTTTGTTAACTCTTAAAACTTTTTCTGGATGATCTAGCATGAAGCTCGCATGCACATCTCACAGACCTTGGGTAGACCACAGCAGGGATGTGAAGGTTTTAAGTTTTTTCCACTACATACAGCCACACAACAAACCATCAGACCTCCGCTAAAGAATAATGAGAGCCTGCTCTGGGCAGGTGCCTGACACCTGACACATGAGAGAGTGTTATTAATGAGAATGTGACCTGAGCTGAAGCATCAGCATTGGATGTGCAGAGAGGGAGGAGGCAGCAATGGTGGGCTTAAAGGAACTCTGAGATAGGCCTTCCTCCTTCTCAAGTGAGAAAATCCATTTAACGTATTGAGAAGAGCAGGAAGGCCAGGGCAGCTGTCTGAAGAGTGGTCAAAGACAGAGCAAGGGAACAGAAGGAAGGTGGGATGTAATTCAGTGGGGGACGGTCTCTTCACTGTGACAAAATAACAGAAAAAGGGCTAGGAGGATGGAAGGGTTAGGCTCAGGGTTTCAAAAGGTTTTGGTTAACTGTGCTTGGTCCAAGCACACTGGGCCTGAGCTGAGGTTGAACACCATGATGATGAGGACCTGTCAGAGCAAAGCCACTCTCCTCATAGCAGAGGTGGGGGTGGGGGAAGGGTAGGGTAGAGACACAAACTACATCCTTCCAGACACACCCTCAGTGGCCCACTTCCTACAACTGGGTTCTACTTCCAGTAGTATCTGGCCCTCCCCAATGGTGCTATCAGCTAGGGATCATGCTTTTGATACAAAAGCATTTGTGAAACATTCCAGATCCAAACCTCTGGCAGGTTTTAAATGCCACGCTAAGGTTCTTTCTCCACCTTTATTCTCAAGGTCAAATCGACTAATTGCAAGTTTCCAAGCAAGCTATGACATGATGAACCTATTACTTGAGAGAGATTAATTTGGCAGCAAGAAGAATGAATTGGAAGAGAAAGACGTGAGACAGCTCAGGATGCAGAAGGACAATCTGTCTTAGTGTCAGGATATAACTCTCAAGTTCAAACTGTAGCATTGGAAGTGGGGAATGTAGCTAAGGGGTAACTGGGCCATTGGATCGGCTGGAAAACACACATCCATTTTAAACTACTCTAATACATTCTTTTTATTATGGCACCTAAAGGAATCTGCAAGTGATGTCCTATAGAAGTCAAACATTGCTAAAAAGGCTCTACTCATAAGGCTTTTGTGTCCAGTAAATAGAAATGTGCACCCACACAATGACAGAGCTCCAGGCCCTTAGCCAATGAAAGGAAGAGTCCAAATCTATAGAAATAGCTAAAAAATGAAAAGTGCCTTGATGTGCCAAATGTTCTGATTTCCTCACTTTGCATTCTGGTTTTCTTTCAGATTGCATCACACAAAGAAAAAAGGTAACCCAAATATTTGCAGCTGGGAGAGTGTGCTCAAAGTGAAGCCTACAGAGGACTTGTGTGAGTAAAACAAAACAAAACAAAAAACTAGGAATTTCACTGAGAATTTATGCAACCAAGACACTTTGATTCTGACTTGATTTCTGAAAGTGTTGAAATCCATGACTGTCCTGTTTTATATAGCAAATTTAATATCTTAAAGAGACAGACTATTTTGAGTCTATGGAAATGGTTCAGTGACTATTCCACTGGACTCCTACCATCCTCCCACTCATGACCAATACCACTGCAGTTTTTTTCTCCTAAATTGTGATATATCTGATATATAAGTAATATAGTCCATGATACCACAAGAGACACAGAATCCAAAATGCAGTCGGATGTTGAGGTTACCACAATTTTTTTAAAATACTTGATAACGTTTTCCCACTCTTATATGTTTGTTTTTATCTTAGTTACAACTGCTCACTTCAGTTTTGAAAGAACCTGTATTTCCCTTCATCTCTTCCAAGCTGAGCCACAAGAGCAAGCCATATTTTGACATCCCAGGCAGAGTGCTGAATGGATGAGACAATACATAAGCTACAGCGATAGGCATGGTGCTTTAAATTTACTAATAGCTGAGTTGAATAGGTTTCAAACACCGTGCCCCAGGTTCATTCCTATAATAACAAATCAAAACCAATTGTTACAAAAAGTTTTTTTTTTTAACAAAAGATACATATCATTTCCTTAGAGGGATAAAAAGCTTTTCACTATTCTTGCCAAGATGGGTACTTTTCTTAGTGTTTCCAGAACTTATGTGGCTGAAAGACATTTTGACTATGCTCTAATCTCCCAGGTATAAGAAAGGATCTGCATAGACTTTAAATCAGCTCTTAGTAATTAACAGGATTTTATTGAGTACTCATTATGCGCCTCCGACTGTGAGAAGAGAGAGATGCTGAAGACATCTACTTCTCATTAAGGGGATGGCAGCTGAGCTTGACAAGAACACTGCTTAAAAATAATTAGAGGACACATTCAGACGCCTTGTAACTTGAAGAGGAGTAATGGTGATAGTTACCATTTATTGAATGCTTGTTACATGCCAGTCCCTTGCTTAATCGCTTTAATGTATTACCCATGGTTCTAATTGCAAGGGTGCATGCACATTCAGAGAGGGAGATCAGCATGAGTTAGGAATGGTTTCAGAAGATGATGAAGGAGCTACGAAAGGCCCAAGTAGGTAGAAAAGTAAATCATAATCCAGAAACAAGTGTCAAATTTCAAGAGGAATATCCTGACGGTAGAACCTAGAGGTAGTCTGGCAAGGATGCATATAAGAATAACTACAAACTGTGTGATAATTTTTTACCCCTCTCTCTATCCAAGCCCTTGACAATGCACCTGTAATTCTTATCAAAATACACATTCTACTTCCTATGCTGTGAATATACCTCACCCTGTGACTAGCTTTGGCCAACACAACTGTGCAGCAGTGCGAACATTTGAGTCGTGGTTTAGGACTCTAATTGCCCATGCATATCATCCTGCTCTTGTTCTCAGCTTTGCAGACCCATTCTCCTGCTTTAATAACAAATCTTGGAGCATGAGAGACCACTTGGAACAGAGCTGAACCAACCAAGCCAAATTCACCCTGGATGAACTACCTCCAATGACTTTCCAGCTGGCTGCACTCATGAGAAGATTCAGCCACAATGGCAGCAGCAACCAGTACCTGGTCCAGATGATGAGCAACTGAATGGCCAAAGACCTTTTACCCAGGACTTTAATTCCAAAGGAGAAAACTCCCCCTGGTACATGTTCTTTGCATTTCCTGCAGAATGCCAACCTCAATTGTTGTATATGCCTCATCAGGTTACTTTGCTGGCTCCTCCTAATGTTGCTGGGTCTAGAGCTGTTCCTTCAGGCTTTTCTCCCACTCTGCTTTGTTAGTCTCACCTGGTCACACGGTTTCAGTTCCATCAGTGTGCTGAACTCCCAGTTATATGTTTAGCTTAGATCTTGGTCCCAAAGTCCCTTCAACCCCTTTTCCCTGACGTTTCCATGCAGAAGCCTAATAAACATCCTGAGCTTGATGCCCCCCACCTCCATCTCTCCTGGCTTCCACTCCACATCAGTCTTTCTTCTGTTCATCTTGGAGCATGAGAGACCACTTGGAACAGAGCTGAACCAACCAAGCCAAATTCAGAATGTTGTGTTTCTATGCCCATCCCTCTACAGTCTACCTGCAGTTCAGCAGCCCCATGAGTCTTTTTAAAGGTGAGTCACATCATCTCACTTTTCAGTTCGAATCTCTGCATTGGTTCCCATCTTACACAGAGTGAATCCCCTGTGCTAGCTACTGACTCAACCATCTGCTATTATCCCAATCTTCTGCTTCTCTGTTTAAATAGCCATCCTTACTTTCCTCAGTTTTGCCAAACACGATTCTGGAAACCCTTTGACCAACTTTCTTCCATCTGCAATTTTCTGAAACTCTTGCTTTTACTCTGGCAGTTTAATGAACTGAACCTTCATCTGATCGAACTTTCTTAGGATTTCCAAGGGACTAACTTCTACCTGCTGTCCAGTCTTATCCTAAGTGATAAAATATGTCTAGAACTGGCACTAAAGAAGCAGAAGCAGGGAAAGCATGACTTTTAAACCAACCTAGGCTGTGTGACAAGCCCTCACAGAAGGAAGGAATTGGGGGGGGTAGAATAAAAAAGAGAAACAATAGAAAATGGAGGAGAATAGAAGGAAAGGGAAGGGAGGGAAAGGAAGGGAAGGGAGGGGACAGAAAGGGAAGGGAGGGGATGAGAGAAGGTCAGGGAAAGAAAGGGAAGGAAAGAGAAGGGAAGGGAAGGGAAGGGAAGAGGTGAGGTGAGGTGAAGTGAGGTGAAGTGAGGTGAGTTGAAAAGATATGAGAAGACGTGAAGTGAGGAGATGTGGGAAGAGGGTAAGAAGAGGGGAGAAGAGCTAGAGCCAGGCCTGAATGAAAACTTGGAAGCAAAAAGAGTCAGTCCTGGTCCCTGAGAGTCCACTCACAGCAGCATCTACCAAGCACTGATGGATGAAGATGTGGTATTTTTCTTGTTTAGAGAAGGGGGAACGGACACAGCCACATGAGCATCTTCCTGAACACTGGCGGTCTGGCACAGTGCAGCCTCTGTATCTAAGACTGCCTAGGTGCAGAGTCCAGCTCTGCTTAGCGGTGCAGCACTTCAGACAAATTATTTAACATCCCTCTGCCCTTCCCCTTCCACTAAATAGTGCCTCTATCCCAGCGTCTGATGACTCAAAAGTGAATTTACATAAAGTAATTAAAATAATCCCCAAGGGGTCATAAATATTAAAATATCACATTTTATTAATAGTCCCTCCCTTATAAACCTGGTAAAAGGATTGGAAGAAATAAATTATGTAAAGTTTTTAACATAGTCAATCGATGTGATCTGATCTCATTTCTGTATGTTGAGGGCATTTACCTCCCTTCCCCCATAACAGTGGAAGCTGCACTCTGCTTTCAATGACATTTGAAAAGCAGTTTTCCCTTTATGAAACCCCCCACAAGAAGAAGGCGGGAAGCAGTGACCCCTACATGAAGAACAGGGTTGTCCCTGCTTGTTGACTCCACCTTCCCCTTGGACCCCCACCCCCATAACCCTGGGCTCCTGCTAGGTTTCTCTGCTCTCCCTAAGACTGAGCTCCTATTGGAACTGATGCCTGAGTCCCAGTCACCACCTAGAGGAGCAGGGGACCAGTTTCCACATGTCAAAGTTCTCCTAAGCCTAAACTTAGCCCCAGTCTAACTTCCTGAGGACAAAGAACAGCTCCACAGTACCATCCATCAGTGGAAGCCCAGAGGTCAGATTCCCTACCCCAGTGGGGACAGGGGCTCAGGGAATTGCTGCTGAGAATTAAACGTCAAAATGAGCATCAGAGACCCTAGCTCTCTACACACCTGCTGATACTGGAGCCCCGAGCCATCCTCTTCTTGCTGGTCTCAAAGCTGAACACCCCCTGCTTGCCCTCAACCTTGGTTGGTAGGGGTACTATAGACTAAAGACCCAACCAAAATTGCAGTATTCATCACTCTCCGCCCCTTCTCCGGGTACTAGAGCTGGTTCAAGCACACAAATCTTGACAGTAAGCAAGGCAGTGTAGTTGCTTTACTCCCTAAGGCAGCCAAAGGATCCCAAACCCTAAGCTTCCAGAGTGAGGCTTGGGGTCTTTATCCTTAACTGTCAAGCTACTAAGCCTGGTGCAAGGGCTGAGGCCTGCCTCTCCAAAGAAAAGGTGAATCCCATCCCCACCCCCCCAGATTAAGCCTTGGCACCCCTACTTTCATCCCCAGTAAGAAAAAAAAAGGGAGAGATTAATACAATTATCCAACTCTGGCCACCAGCACCATCAGCCCCAAGGCTCAGGGGACTGAGCCTCTGAAGAGAACTTTAGCCCTGCCCAGTTGCCGAGTCCCTCTGATGCTTTGGCTGTATGGATAATTATAATTCTCCTCTGAAAAAAAAACCAATAAAAAGAGATCATTAGTGTTCTTTCACAATTACTATCCAGGTCACCGGCTTTCCTCTTCTAATCTTGGAAATTAACTTAAACATAGACTGAATGACTGGTGTTTTCTCACTTGTATTCACTGAGACTGTTTTATAAACACATTGCCTTAAAACACACATTTGCTATAAGATGTTCCCCCAAGAGATAAGGAAGATCCCCATTCTGCCGATGACATTCATTATTTTAGACATGCTGAGAGAGTGCAGAGGAGATATTTGGGGGAACAGCTTTCCTCTAGGTCACTGTCTCATCTGTTTTCTGTCTTCTCTTTCCTTGATCAATATGGAGTTCAGGTTTGCAGTTATGAACAATTACTAAATTCAATGGAAATAAGGTTAAAAGCTCCTCCGTGCACTAGAAAGATGGTAATAGAAGATCTCTTTGCTAGACCTGGGAAGCATCCCACTAACATGTCTGCCACATAATCCTTTCTGCCTTTCTCTGAGTATGCTGTATGTTGTCTCTTCCCAGAAGGACTAAATCTATGATATTTTAATTCCTGGAAACAATCCATCACACCCGCATAACATTTACTGCCAATGTATGCTCTTTAAGACCCTCGTTTCCCCAGTTCCCTCGTCACAGAGGGGCATGTTGATAACCCTTCCATGCTTGTCTCACCATACACTGAAGTAAAGCATACACCGAGATGACCCCTTTAAAAAACAGTTCAGATATTCATCATGTGAATAAGTGTCTTGAGTATATTGTTGTGGATAAAATAGAGTTCCCAGAACTGATCAGCAGAAGGGGACTTTGTGTTTTCCTTCTGTCATCTTGAGTGCTCCTGTTAATATCTACATTGAAACCATCACTCAACCAGATAATAGTTTATACACATGTGTTTTGTAAATACATGAATAAAACTTTACATATATGATGATGGTCATTCTTACATCCTCCAAAGAATAGTACAGTGATGACCCACATATAATATTTCAGTCAAAAATGGTCCTTATGTCACCCCATGAAGCCACAGCTGTGTAGCTACACTCTGTGATATCACACAATGACAGTACCACCTACTGTCTCAGAATGTACTGTGAGGGCAATGCATGACTGCATATGAAAGTATACTTGAAGCATTTTCTTTTCCAAGGAATGAAAACTCAATTTCAGCAAAAACTCAATTTGCTATAGGGCAAAAAGAGGGGGTGCACTATTCAAAAGACATGGGTTTATGATCTGGCCTTCCCATTTACCTGATGTTTGGGCCCGCACATATCACATTACCTCTGGTTCATGTGTGCATGCTTTCTGAGAGTCCTCCCTGTAAACTTCCTTGAAGCTGTGGTTTTTCCATAACATGCAAAGGCTTTTTGTCCATGGACTTCTTCCAAAGACCACCAGAGACAGCCTGTTTATAACTGTGCAAGAAACGATTTGGATTTTTTTTTTTGCTAGATATAGACATTTAATGTGCTGTTATTAGGTTTTCATCATGTATTTATTTTGAGCTCTTGAAGCTAAGTTTAGATAAGCTATAATTATACTCATAATGCTGAAATACTCAGATTTTTTTTTCTGCAAGTCAGCTTTTAGTGAAAAGATAAAATATAGGAAGACAATGTGTTCTTGAAGTTGTCATGCCTTGGAGTCAGTACACACTGCAGTGGATACAATCTGCTTTTAACTGCTTCTTCCATCACGCTTTGCACAGTGCTCATAAATGTTCTGAATGTTTGCCTCAAGTGACTGTAAGATCCACAGGCACCTGAAACACAAACTATGCGAAAGAATTCTGTTAAGGAAGAAAAGCCATTCACTAACCTGGTAAAATGATCAGGAAGTCGATCTATAATTACAGACCACACATTCTTCTAGGTACTACAAAGAAGCCTGTTCCAAAGAGGTTTTTATTTTAACAAATTTGAGAGTGGGGAACAAAACAAAAACGATCATAACGTATTCATGGTTGCCATGGTAAACTAACAGTATCAACTACTGACTTCTTTCCTGTGTTTCTCTGTGCTAAATACTATAGAAAGGTAAAAGCCTACATTTCTTAGATGCCCTCAAGTAGAGTTACAGATGCTGTGAATGAGACTATCCCAGTAGAGCCCACTTTAGCCAGGCATGGTAACACATGCCAGTAATCGCAAACACTGTCAGCAGTACTCAGCACAAGAGGCTGAAGCAGGAAGATCAGGAGTTCAAGGCCAGCCTAGGCTACACAGCCAGACTGTGTTTCACAAGGGGGAAAAAATTGAGTGCTGCTTGAGACTTGAGAAAATCTCATGGTCTGAGATTTGGCAGGGGTGAGATAGGAGGAGCTGGCTGCTTGTTGCTATACTTAATGATGCCAGCAAGCTAGCTTAAAGGGGCTGGTCTTTTCATGTCCAGGCACTAAACTGGTAGGCCTGAGAATGAGCTAGAGGCAGTAGCAAAAGCTCCCCAAATGTCGAATTCCAGCTCTGTGAGTAGGCATTAACTGTGCAGCTTCCCCGGAGTCGTCTGTCCCAGTGTGGCAGGGATAGATTTCCCTTCTGCTGGACCGGTTAGGAGGTCCTACAGGCCATACAGCTGGCTGCTCTGTCTGAGGCCTCTTCTAACGCTTGCACAATTGTGTGAATTTCTAGATCCATGCTAATCCTTCCACCAGCTGGATTGGTGCCTATTTCTAACAGCAAATAGGCGCTAACTGATAAATATTTGTAAACCTGTGTTCACACAGCAGGAGCTCCGAGAGGAAAGCATTGAGGGCAGGAGCGATAAACAGGGACGCTGACCCACAAAAACGACAAGGCTACACCTTGAAGAATATTTATGTGCTCTTTATGTATGAAATGAAAATTTGGTTTTGCATCAGCCTATGACCCCAGAAACTCCCGAGAGCAGCAGGCTTTGTCTCACTAACTTCAACCGAAGGACATTCTTCATTCTCTAGGCTTCAGTGCATCCAATGACCCCTCTAAGAAATGTTTCTGCTGCGTTAGCCCCAGATATTTAGAGAGAAACCCAAGTGATCAAAAATATGTTCCCAATATTTCATGGATAATTCACAAGCCAGCAAAAGCCAGAAAATAGAGTCTCAGAATAAAAACTCGCCTGAGCCGCCCTCCTGTGCCAAAGAATTATAGGGATTATAGCTTGGTTTTGAGGCTTTAAGGCCTAAACGTCATAACAGGCTCCATTAGGAAGCAGCGCCCAGGGGACTGGAGGGAATGCTGTTCACAGGAGTAGAAACCTCAGTCATGCTGGGAAGCTCCAGGGTGTCGCTTTCCTCCTCTTTGCTTGGACCGTGGTAGGATTTTCTGGTTCTCTGAGGTTAACCACACCAAAGCATCCTGGCCCTTTACTGGGCCTTATTCTCTTAGTCACAGAAGGCACAGCCTTTGGTCTCTTCTCCCCAAGGCATAAGGTGATGAATGTTTCTTCTTCTTCTTGCTCCCTCCTCCATGTGACTGGCCACCCCTATGGTCAGGGGCAGATACCCTCTTCACACAAAGGCACAGAGGACAGCATGTCTGTCGTCTTCCTGCTTTTGAGAGCTGGATATGAGGTAGTTGTACATGAGAACCTCAGAGCACGTATCCATCCACTGAGAGACGGGATACCTAAGAGAGATCCAAGGGTTCATTTCCTCCAGGTATCAGAGAATCAAGAGCTTTTCCAGTTTTTTTTTTTTTGTTTTTTTTTTTTTTTTGAGAGGTATGTCCACCCTTTGTCACTTTCAGACTGGATGCTGTCACTGTTTTCCTCAGCCAATGACCCATGTGGAGGTTATAAATGCAGTAGTGAACATGATGGAAAGCAACAGCTGCTACCCTATGACACTGAGAGTGTGTGAGTCCTAACATTCCAGGCTCATCTCCCCAGGGGCTGCCGGCTTGGAGTGAAGAGGCTGCTGGCTTTGAGTGAGCTGTCAAGTGAGAAGCAGATGAGAGCGAAGCCACTGTATCTTCTCTGAAATTAATTTTAGGGTAGATTTTATAGACCATAAAAGGATTACACTAACAGAAGCCAGAGGCACACTACTGAATGGCACTTTGCAATGTGCAGTGGGCGTATTTCGTGTGCTCTCTGAGCCTTGCTCTACAGTGGGGCTTCTCCGCCCCTGTTCACATGCCCTCTTGCTCAACTTCTCAATCTTTCTACCTTGCTGAATTCACTGTTACTAAGGTGTAGTCAGCTCTTGAGCATCAGGGTGAAAAAGACATCCAGCTCTACGCTGGCCTTTCACAAAGGTACCAGAGAATGAGAAGGTTGAGTTCTCCAAAACCAAGTGTTCTGACCACCTTGTGGTGTTTTGAATAGGAATGGCTCCCATAGGCTCACCTATTTGAAGGCTTGGTCATTAGGGAGTAGCACTATTAGGAGGTGTGGCCTTGTTGGGGAAGGTGCAGCCTTCTTGTTGGAGGAAGAGTGTCATGCGGTAGGCTTTGAAGTTTCAGAAGCTCAAGCCAGGCCCAGTGTCTTTCTCTTCCTGCTGCTTGCCAATCAGGATGCAGAACTCTTCGTTACCTCTCTAGCACCATGTCTGCCTGTGTGCCACCATGCATTCCCACTGTGATGATAATGAACCAAACTTGTGAACTGTAAGCCAGCCCCCAATTAAATGTTTTCCTTTACAAGAGTTGTTGTAGTCATGGTGTCTCTTTGCAGCAACAGAAAGTTGACTAAGACACCACCACATCATCACTCTCAGAAAAAGCCATTCTCTTACTGTGAAGTGGGTCTTTTTAAATTCAATTTAATGAGTCTGGGTGTTTTGCCTAGATGCGTATCAGTGAGCCACACGCATGCCTGGTGCCTATGGAGCCCGGAAGGAGGTGTCAGGTTCCTTGGAATTGTAGTTACGGACAGTTGTGAGCTGACACGTGGTTGCTGGGCATCAAGTCTGGGCCCTCTGGAAGAGCAGCTGGTATGCTAACTGCTGAGGCATTTGTTGGCCCTTATTTTGTTTTGTTTCAATTTTTTTTTAACTGAAGCTTGATGTGGTAGTGTTTGCCTAGTGTGCCAGCCACTTAGAAAGCAAGGGCAGAAGTGTGTCTGCAGTCTAAAAGTTCAAGGCTACTCTTAGCAACACAGTGAGACCCCTGTTTTTTTTTTTTGTTTGTTTGGTTTTTTTTTTTTTTTTTTTGGTTTTTTTCGAGACAGGGTTTCTCTTTGTAGCTTTGTGCCTTTCCTGGAACTCACTTGGTAGCCCAGGCTGGCCTCGAACTCAGAGAGATCCGCCTGGCTCTGCCTCCCGAGTGCTGGGATTAAAGGCATGCGCCACCACCGCCCGGCTGAGACCCCTGTTTTTTAACAATGGATAGCCTTTCCTGTAACCAATTTGAGCTGCTATAATAAAATGCCACAGACTGGGAAATTGATAAAAAAAAAATTAAAATTTCTTTCTTACTGTTGGGAGGCTGGAAAGTCCAGGATTAAGGCATTAGCCATTTGAGTATCTGGTAAGAACAAGTTCTCTGCTTCAAGATTGTACCTGGTTGGCACACCCTCCCGTGGAGAGAGGAAAGGGCAAGGGGCTGAAGGCTGTGTGAGTCCTCTTTCACGAGACCACCTATCCCTCACGACTCTATCCCCTCCCAAAGGCTATGCCTCTTAATACTAGTGGGTCAGAGATGTTTTCACTTGGATCGGGAGGAATCACTGAGGTCATTGAAGCCTGGCAGACGGCACATGCTTTGTGTTGCCGTCCTTGTACCTGGGTGTGAATATGAATGCAATCTTAGCCCCTCCCTGAAGGTTAAAAGAACACCAGACCATGAGTGCTCGGAGGCCGAGAGGGCAAAGGGAACCTGGAAGGTGAGGGAGCAGAACGGTAGATGAGGGTTTTTGGACAACAGAACGCAGAATAAGAATCTTCCTACATGTACTGCCTAGATAGGTTCCTAGGGCAAAATTTTGTTTGTATTTTGTTTTTCTTTCTAATAACCCATAAAGGGGGTTCTGCTGGTATTAAAGAATAACCCCCTGATTTTTGTTTTGTTTTCTGAGGTACTAGGAATTGGACCTTCCACATGTTAGGCAAGCTCTATGGTTCCGAGCTATGCTCGGTCCCCTTTTTACTTCTTATTTTAAGATGGGGTCTTCTTTGAACTCCCTCTGTAGCCCAGGATGGTCTTAAACTTGTGACTCTCCTGCTTCAGCCTCTCACATAGCTGAGGTTACAGACCTGTCCCAACAGACCCTGCCTTAATCTTTTTTAGCCGTCTGAGGCCTTCCCTTTGCACCCTCCTTGTTGTAAGATGCAAATGGCCTTCAGTGAGTAAAAAGGCTCCTGTATCCTAAGGACATCTTCTCTTTCGCTTGGGACTTGACAGCTAACTGAGGTTCAGAAAATCATTTCCTCTAGGAATCGGAGAAGTAAGCACTTCTGTTTGATGTTCTTTGTTTTGTTTTTTTCAGAAGCATGATTCCATCCTTTGTCACTTTCAGGCCATGAGCTCAGGAGAAAGAAAAGATGTCAGTAAAAGTGGAATCACTGGTACCCATACATGCATGTGAATACTTAGGAGACACAAGAGTAGAAAAGGAGAAAGGTCTTGAAGAGAACGATTACAGTGAGTGTCTTAGTTTGGGCTTCTGTTGCTTTGATGAAACACCATGACCAAAAAGCAAGTTGGGGAGGAAAGGGATTATTTGGCTTATACATCCACATTGTATTGAAAAAAGCCAAGACAGAAACTCAAGCAGGGCAAGAACCTGGAGGCAGGAGGTATACAGAGGCCGTGGAGCGGTACTGCTTACTGGCATGTTCCTCATGGCTTGCTCAGCCTGCTTTCTTATAGAACTCAAGACCAATGGCCCAGGGATGGCACCATCCACCATGGGTGGGGCCCTCCCCCATCAATCACTAATTTAAAAAATGCCCTACAGACAGATCTTATGGAGGCATTTTCTCAACTGATGTTCTTTCCTTTCAGACACTCTAACTTGTGTCAAGTTGACATAAAATTACCCAGCAAAGTGAGGCTATGTAGCTAAAGGGGGAAGATTTTTGAATGGCTACCTTTTAAAAATCTAAAAGCTTGTTATTTTTTTTTTTAGCTTTTTAATAATATTTGCTCTAGTAAACTTATGACCAATAGTATGTACCTGTTGCTTAGTGATTTGTATCTTCCTTCCTATACTGGAAGATATTTGAATTTTTAAAGCTAATCACAGTGAAAGTGGAAAGGGCAATGCTGATTTGTGTAGGGGGTGTGGGAATTCTTTGAGATGAAATACAAGTACCAGGAAATCCCAGAGATTACCACTGCAAAGGAGAAACATTTCATGTTTATTAAATTAAGAAATGGCAGTTGACACTGAGTACCGCCCCCCCCCCCCAACAACTCACAAGCTGCTGACTTAATTCAAATCTGTACTAACTGAAGGTTTTATTTGGCTTAAAAATCGGGTAGCTAATGGAAGCAGATGCAGAGATCCATAGCCAAGCACCTGGCTGAGCTCCAGGAGTCCAGTCAAGGAAAGAGAGGAGGGATTCTATGAGCAAGGGACATAGAGATCATGATGGGGAAGCCTACATAGACAGCCAGGCCAGACTGGTGAGAGCTTGTGGACTTCGGATCAGCAGTTGTGCAGTCTCCATGGGACTGGACTGGACCCTCTGTGTGGGCAGGACAGTTGTGTAGCTTGATCTGCTTGAGGGGCTTCCTGGAGGAGGGATCAGGATCCATCCCTGGTGCATGAGCTGGTTTTTTGGAGCCAGCTGCCTATGGTGGAACACCTTGCATAGCCTTGATACAAGGGGAAGGGCTTGGACCTGCCTCTACTGAATGTACCAGACTCTGTGGACTCCCCATGGGAGACCTTACCTTGTTGGAGCGGGAAGAGGGCAGTGGATTGGGATGGAGGGTAGGAAGTCTGGGAGGAGGGAGGAGAGGGGGATCTGTGATTGGTATGTAGAATAAATAGAGGGATTCCTTAATAAAGGTAAAAGGAAGAAGAAAAAAAAAAGCTCCAAGTGTCCATATATTACATGCCATTCCTAATTAAAAAATATGAACGACAGAGGTAAATTAGCCCAGTTCTTCATTCTAGATAACACATACATTATTACTCTCAATACAGACAAGATGTAGTAAAGGCACCAGAAATACAAAATTTACATCCATTAAATATGCTTTCCATTTTTCCTTGTCAGTTTCTTTATTATAGGTTTTTTATATGAAATGCAGTCAGTTTTATAGACAACTCAAGTGATCAGAGCTTGACCTCCTGTGAACTTAAAGATCTTCTGAGATTTGTGACATTAGCAAAAACGTCTTGGTCCCTTAATATAGCTCCTTTTTCAGGTAGTTATTTGACTTCAATGTGTGAGTCCTTTGCACTTTGCAGAAAAACACAAATGGTACTCCCACTTCTCTACAGCAAGAGAGTTTGACCACTTACCGAGAATCCTGACTCCACCTATCTAGTATTAGCAGTTTGCACTCTCTCCTGTTAACATGCACTTTCTACTGTGCAGATGCAAGAAGACAATGCCAGGATTAACAGGAAGAGCCCCCATGTTCTTGGAGCCCTATGTCTTGGTGTGTTGTGTGTGTTAAAACAGAAGCGGGAAAGGATTTTGTTAAATGAGTTACTTCGTTGCTGTGGTAGAACACTTGACGGGGAACAGACTCATGCTGGCTTGCAGTCTGGGGTGTATGGTGTTGTGGTTAGAGAGGCAGCTCAGCAGGAAATCCTTGTGGATGGAGACTTGGGATCATGCAGTGGGGGGGGGGGCTTACATCTCAGTGGACTAGGGGGCAGAGATGATGAATGCTGGGGCTCAGCTCACTTTCTCTTTTCCTGCTTTCACTGTATGCAAGAACCTTGCTCAGGGGATGGTGCCACCCGTATCCAGGGCTTTCTCCCTCAGTTTGTACTCTCTGAACCACTTCTCAAACATACCCAGAAGTGGGCTTGAATCTCCTAGGTGGTTCCAATACTGTCAACTTGACAATAAAGATTAACCATCATGCTTATTTTATTTACCTATACCTCATCCTTCTCTAGAAAACATTAGTTTGGGGGCTAGAACACCAGGAAAGAGAATACAGGAAGATAGACGGACAGCTACTTTCCCTCATTTCTTTTTGCTTGGACAAATACAACTCAAACAAATTGGCTTGAGAACCATTGCCGCATCCTGCTTATTTTTGGGAAGTCCAGCATCCCGGTTGTTGGGTACCACCACCTGAGATGTGCTGTCATTGACACTTACCTTCAGAAACTCCAGACTCCCAGTGACATTGCTCTGTAGGTCATTCTCTAAATGCTCTGCAGCATCTCATTTTGAGAGTCTCAGAGGAGACTTAGGAGACCTGAGAACACCCAGCTCATCCTTTCATTTTACATCCTATAAGGAAACCTTGGGTGTTCCAGTCGTTAGTCTGAGATGATTCAGTCACCTAGCAAGGAAGACAAGGACAGGACACGCAGCCCCTACCCTGTGTCCTCTGATTATCTTCCCTGCCATCTTGTCTTTCAGTTCTGCAATCTTCCCATCTGTCCACTGTAGTCTTCCTGGAGAGTGGTGTGCATGCGTGGAGAGCAAAGTGACGAATCCTAATAGATCCACGGCAAGCACTATGGGAGAATCCCAGCCTCCTGAGACTTTGCTCAACCCATTTCCTCTGTATCCTCCTTGACTAAGAGACATCTGGCCTCTGCCTGAATCTGTACAATGTCAAACAATGCTTCAATATCCAAGACAGACCATCCCAATACAGAACAGTACTTCTTATGTGGAGAAGTGCATTGTTTGGAGCAAAATATGCCCACCAATAACCTCTATGAGTCTCTAAGGTTTCCCAATAAGAAAAACGGCTTGTTTCCCTAACCAGTACATCAGAAGAGAAAAACCTTCTCCCTTGAGTCTTAGTACTTGAATCTTTGAAATTTAATAAGGCTTCTCTATCCCAAGGGGCATTTTCAGAGAAATCACAAACCCAAGGCATCGCCTGTGTTCCTCTGAGATTGACAGTTGCCATGGGGATGGGATGGGATGCTGTCCTCCAGTGCTCCATGATTTCATCCCAACAGAGCTCTTGCTGAGACCTAAGTGTCTGCTAAGATTTTTATAGAGGTCCATCAGCTGGACCTAACAGAGGAAGTACTGGGTCCCTGTGCGCCAGAACCAGGGACATGATTTATTCAGAGCTTATTGAGTGGCTCTAACTTCCTTGCCTCCTTCACAGAAAAACACAGAAATTCTGGTTACATTATAACCCCGGGCTCCTGATTTCAGTCATAATTCTTAGGTGGATTTCAATGGCTTATAATTAAAAGTAGAGAGAGAACTCTAGCAAATCCTCAGATGATCAAGCGTCAAAGGTCCGGTGGATACACCTAAATGCAGCCTGACTCCAAATGTTAAGCTCTTGATTTTTTTTTTCCTGTGGCCATAAATGCAGAATGCAGCTCACACTAGCTTCAGCAGGATCTTAGGCATGACTCACCCAGTGCTGGGAATTTCAGCTGAGAATACAGCTAGTCCAGCAGCTATTTTACAGACTAATGAGAAATCTGACTCTGTTCTTGGACAGAAACAGCTCTCAAAGACAGCAGGACATGCTGCACAGGAGACGGCAGCAGACTGCAGGAAGCAGCCAGAAGCCACCCGATACAGAATCCAGGGTAGGATTCCTATTGATTTTGTATTGGAGATGGGTAGGGGTGAGCATTCCTTGATGCAAAAGGCTCATCTCTAGAGGATTTGAAGAACTCCAGGGCCCCAGGCCCATCTATCATATCATCATCAAGTCAGGAAATAGGAAAATTGGACTAATGTTAAGTCCTTAAATATATTCAGCAATATCCTTCCAGGCTCATAGGCAGAACTTCAGCTTGCATCTTCAAAGTCAGTATCTTGGCTAGGTATGCCTTTCTCCCCTCCCCCACATTTTCTTTTTTTCTTTTTAACTCTTATATAGGATGCCACTATTTAGCTCAGGCTGCCCACAAACTCGAAATCATTCTGCCCTAGTCTCCCAAGTGCTGGGATTGCAGGTATGCTACCCTATGCCTAGCATATGACAAAAGTTATAAAAATATGTTAGAAGTTATTTAGACTATTTAGGATATAAAAATAACAACATCCCATCTAGCATCAGAAACAGAGAACAACCTGTCAACTTGAAGGTTACCCATGCTAACTTTCATTTGTTTTACCCCAGGCTCTTAGCAACAAGCTCTATGCTGAATCACATGTTTTCTATTCATAAGCACGTTTGAGCAAAACAGTGCATCGTATTGACTTATGTGACTGGAACATTGTGGTGATATTGTGTTCCCCAAAATATTGTACACCCTAATAAACTTATCTGGGGTCAGAGAACAGAACAGCCATAATATTAAACATAGAGGTTAGGCAGTGGTAGCACACGCCTTTAATCCTAGCCTTCTGGAGGCAGAGATCCATTTGGATCTCTGTGAGTTTAAAGTCACACTAGAAACAGTCAGGCATGGTAACTCATGCCTTTAATCTTAGGAAGTGAGTCTTTAATCCCAGGAAGTGATGGCAGAAAGCAGAAAGGTATGTAAGGCGTGAGGACCAGGAACTAGGGCTGGTTAAGCTTTTAGGCTTTTGAGCAACAGTTCAGCTGAGATCCATTCGGATGAGGACTGAGAGGCTCCCAGTCTGAGGAAACAGGATCAGCTGAGAAGCTGGCCAGATGAGGAAGCTGTGGCCTGTTCTGTCTCTCTGATCTTCCAGTGTTCACCCCAATACTTAGCTCCAGGTTTGTTTTACTAATAAGACTCTTTAAGATTCATGCTACATCACATTAGATAAATATAAATAAAATATACTTTGGTGGTTTTTTTGTTTTGCTCAAATAAGATTCAAGTGGCTCATCCAGGCTGATAAATACAACATCAAACTTTTTGTGTTCATTACTGATTAGTATTTTATTGAACTATCTTCTTGCCACATAAGTAGTTAGCTTATGCTTTGCTTAAAGAAGTATGCTATTTGTGAGGGAGAAAACTCTAGAATATGTACATCTCAGCTTTTTATTACTCTTGAAACTAGTTACACTAAAATGTGACGGGCAATTACTGGCATCTCTACAACCCTTTGCTAATACCTGCCAATGCCAGCCCATCACAATTTTGTGGACTGATGCTCCTTCACTATGGTTTTAATACCAATTTCTCTGATTCCTTGTACATTAAGCAAATTGCTGCCTCTTTTATTCTAAATCTAAACCCAAATTGCCTCCTCTCTTTCTTACATTAAATGTTCTCTCTCTCTCTCTCTCTCTCTCTCTCTCTCTCTCTCTCTCTCTCTCTGAGTGTGTGTGTGTGTGTGTGTGTGTGTGTGTGTGTGTGTATTTTCCACTGAGTCATACATTATGGAAGATAGAATGATAATTGCACTCTCAATATAGAGCAATGTGCTCAGTAAGTAGAATTTTATGAATAAATGAAGTTATACTGTATCAGTTCTGAACTCACCACAGGTCCTGATGAGAAATCACGAGTGCATCTCTGTCTCCAGGCACTTTATGTTACTCATTCACCCTGCATACCACTGCTAGCCATAATGCCATTTTCATTTATAACTTCCCATGCCTCCTCATTTCTGAGCAGCATAGTGCCAAGGTTCTCATGAAGGCAGATGTGGTTCATCCTCTGGTGGAGCCCTTTGTCTATTCCAGTGGTTCTCAACCTTCCTAAAGCTTCAACTGTTTAATAGAGTTCCCCCTGATTTGGTGACCCCCAGCCACAAAATATTATCTTCATTGCTACTTCATAACTAAGTTTACTACCCTTATGAATTGTAACGTAAATATCTGATATGAGACCCTCGTAGGGGTTGTGACCCACGGGTTGAGAACCACTGGTCTAGTCCATCTTATTTTTTGTTGTGGCTCTAGCATGATCCCTCCACTGCATGTACATTGCCCACTCCTCCTAACTTTCTCTGATACAGCCTAGTAACCAGAAAGGCTTTCCAGAATGTCCAGAACTGTCTGCATATAGAAAATACTGCCCATTTTTAGGTTATATAATTACCATATAAGGCAGAGTCATTTCAACTTTTGAACATGGTGAGAGCAATTTTGTCTATTAATTTGTTTTGGTTCTTTTGTTTTTTTAGTTTGAGTTGAGGGGTTCTAAATTTTTGTTTTTTGATACAAGGTCTCACTCTGGTGTCCATACTGGCTTAAAATTAGTGGTCTTCTTGATTCTGCCTTCCAGGAGCTGGGATCTTAGGCATATGCTAACACAGCTAGCCAAAATTTTTGGGTTTTGTACAATGGGATAGTGTACCTTGGGGATTATGTTGGTTTTCTCACTTTCAAAATTGTTTTATTTGGTTCCTTACAATATATTTAATGTAATGTTATCACTGTACAAAACTAGTTATATCTCAAAACCTACCTAGTTTGCGTAATAGAAACATCTCACAAGGAGCGCTATATAGCTTACTCTTTAAGAGGGATACAAATAAAAAAGTTAGTTTTCTGTCCTGAGGGGGTGTAGAGTTTAAAAGAAAGAGCAATACTTTCACGGCTATCTCTACTTCTATCATTATTGTGTTCTCTGAGCTCAGCTATGAAAGTCTCCCCTTGTCTAGGGAAC
This sequence comes from Peromyscus melanophrys, assembly GCA_902168415.1. Taxonomy (NCBI): domain Eukaryota; kingdom Metazoa; phylum Chordata; class Mammalia; order Rodentia; family Cricetidae; genus Peromyscus; species Peromyscus melanophrys. Next base: position 18,700 of record CABHPR010140503.1, on the reverse strand, counting down.
TTAAGATACCAGCTAATGGCTAGAGGATTTCATTTTCAAAATGGTTCTTAGAAGTTCCTTGGGCATAAGTCCACTAGCTCCCAAGGGTCAGTTTCTTTCCTTCAGAGAAAGGAAGGATCCTTCGGCAAAGAAAATCATTAAGGACTAGATGCAAACAACTGACATAGTTCCCTTCCCTTCTTCCTTATAATGAAGAAATATGTACCCAGAGAAGTGAAGTAATGAACGTCATTGATTCCTAAATGCCAAAAGCCAATTGGGGATCTAGAGTCTTTCCTTCTACGATCTTTTCTGCTGGTACTTGGCTAACTTATTCTTCTTATCATTAAAAACAAGTGTTCTATGCTGAGAGAAAAAAAAACAAAAAAAAACAAAAACAAAAAAAAAACCAATGAGGCCAGAAGAAAACTGACATTCTACTTCCACTCTAGTCACTAACATCAAAGAGAAAAGAGGTTAACGCCAGTTTATCCTATGCCCCAATGAGTTCAAAGTCAGATGTGTCCTTGTTGCATGTTGTATTTTCTTACTGACACTCAAAATGTTTAGGAGTTTTTAGAAGTATGTGTATTTCAAGTTTTCAAAACCTAAGTACGAGTTACTATCAAAATGCAGAAAGCATTTGGAAGCTAAGCCTGGTGACACATGATCATGTTAGTACTTATAAAGCCAAAGCTTTAGGTCAGCACAGGCTGTAGGAGAACAAGGGAATCCGTGGCTGATATGTAAAATTAAATTAAATTATAAAATAAAATTAAAATTAAAAAAAAGATAGTGCCTCAAAACCAAGCAATGCTAAATAGAACCACTCTGAATTACCATTCGGAACACTGAACACAATTTTAAGCTCTATCAGTTTTAGAGTGAAGAACTTGGGTTTTCGTGGGGCCTTGTCTTTAGAGCCAAGAACTTTCATTAGATGGTCATCTGCAATGTAAAGTCTAAGAGAAAACAGACATCCCCCTCACTCAAATAAAAAAAAAAGGAGAAAAGAAAAGGAAAGGAAAAGATTGCTATATCTGTTGAAACTTCTGACTACTACTAAATGGGCCATTGATAAATCTAAATGCTGAATGCCCTTGAAGAATGTGACATGGAAGAGGAAATTTTAACTCTCAGTCAATGTTGAAAATAAGAAGTTATCTTGAAAGGCCTCAGGCTGTGAGTGAAAAGAGACACACAATCTTTGTTTATAGTGGGGATGAGAGCAAAGACTTGTTGCCTGGGAAACGCAAACACAGATAACATGGGCAACATAGATGGCTTAGATGCAAAGGGCCTGTCTCCTAAATAAAAGCACAGACTTTGGGCTGGGGACATGGCTTGGTGGGTAAAGGAAGAAGTGGGGGTAACCACTGATCTCTAAGCAGACTCACCCTGCTAATACACACCGTAAATGTTTTCATTTCACTGGTCCTCGGAGCCTGGAAGCTTGATTACTTCACAGAATGTTGTCATATGTGCTGCTCCAGGGAGCAAAGTCACTCTAAGTGAGGTCAGAGGCCTAGGGGCTGAAGGTGCAGCTCAATTGAGCTTGCCCAGGGTGCACAAAGCCCTTAGTTCAGTTCCCAGAACTGAGTAAAATAGATGCATATCTATAATTCCAGCCCTTGAGAGGTAGAAGCAGGAGCTCAGAAGTTCAAGATCATCCTCCTCTACATAGCAAGTTTGAGACCAGCCTGGGCTACATACATATCCAGACACTGTCTCAAAACAAACAAAATAAACAAAAAAGTTCCAGGATTCTGTTACAATGACAAGGGGAGATGTTTGATATTGGGAAGAAAATAGAAAGCCTCTGCTAATACCTAAAACAGGAAATTGAGACTTATGAACGAAATAGCACATGAATAATGTTTTTAGATATCACAGGTTTATGTGGTTACAGAATACTGTTAGCAGGTGATTGAGGCCTTAGGATGCACCTATTATACTAAATACCAAAATACTAACTAAAAGTCACCCTTCTCTCTCTTAGTCTCACTTGCTTTACCTGTAAATTGGGGGGACTTATCCCACATCACAGTAACAATGTCCAAATGAAATGTTCACAGATTCTGAGATAATATTAGCCAAAGGAAGACATTACTAAGCCTGTCCTGTGGGCTGCAGAGTTGGGGCCCACCCATACCTGACTTGGAGTCTGCCCATATCTGACCTTTGTTTTGTGAATCAATAAGGTCCCTGAGGGTCACAAGGAAGAGAATGTAAAATCCATGACTGTTGATGTTTTTTCAGACTTAACATTTCAGGGTCTGATGTCTCTAGCAGAATAGAGTGAGGCAGGCTCTATTCATAAGCCTTTGTCTTTCTCTCCCAGTGTTTTCTAATAAAGGACTGGGGGAGAAAAAGCCTTGTAGCACCTGGACCATTTTGCAAAACAAACATAAAACCTGACCCTTCTCAGAGAGTCTCTGGAATTCTTCACTTGCGTAGATGTATACATCTTGCATGCTTTGACATTTACTAAAATCCGATAGACTGTAAATGTGGTGTAATTAGAGGGCCTCTCCTTATGCATGCAATGGTTTTCCTCTATGAAGTGTTACTTGTAAAGGCCATAAAAGCATACTCCAGGTAGTCCACATCTGATCATACCTGATTTTTATGCATTTCTTTGTTAAATCTTGGACTCTTTCCAGATGTGAATGTTGGATAAAAAGGTTGACTCTATTCCATGTAGTCAATTTAATATGGTCATGGAGAGGGAGGAGATAGTGTCCTGCAGGAATTTTAGCAAATGTGTTGGAATTTAAATTTCATGTGTGGCTTCTGCTTTATGAGGATTAGCGGTTGTGCAAGTCTGAAAAAGAATGCTAGAGAGAAAGCAAATTACAGAGAGAGAGGGTGTAAAACCAAGGGTGGCTTTTGAGTCACACTTAATAGGAATAGAGAACTCTTTACACTTTCCAAGTTCCCTCCATCCTACGGGGACTCTTAAACTGAAATAATAATCTCTTTTCCCCTTTAAATAATTCTTGTCCTACTTTTAAGACTATTAGGGGAATAAAATAAAACACATGCAAAACTGAACATCGGCGGTACTAAAACATATGAAACAGCATGTAGAAACTCCACAGACCTTATAAAACTCCTTTTCAGAGCACAGAGGAAAATCCTCTAAACTACAGACCAAAACGTGTGTGAATGGAGAGAACATGGGTGTGAATGTCAGGAACCTCATCATACATTCATTGCTTTGTCTTTGTCCAACTCTGTACCTGATGTGCAGCCATTCTTATCTAACTCTTCATCTAACCCTGGGACAGACCTATGTATTGCCTTCCAGAGGTGTGAGGAATATTACGGTCCTTATTTTCATATTCTTAGGCCAAATGAAATAAAGTGACTACAGAGTGCAAGTATTGGCCTTCTAATAAACAGTAATGAAATGCAACAAGCAAGATTCTCAAGGTACTGGCATTGGAACTAAGGTCATTTGCAGAGAACACAAGTTCACATTATCTACTCTTTTCCATGAAGCTATTTGGCCAGGTTTTCATTAGTATATCTAGACTAAACCATGCTTTGACCCTAACTTCCAAGATTTATCCCACCTACATTTATCCAAAAGTTGAAAAGCAGTAACTTCTGCATGCAGTGAGTCCTATTCAATCTAAATCTAATGGTTTCCCCCGGGGAGACTTAAAGGAGCTTTGGGATGAGGTGCGACAAAGCAATGGACCTTCAGATTTCTCTCTTCAGTGCTGAGGTCATTGGAACCATTTTTTCCCTCAATTCTAATAATTCCAAGGAGCCAAACAGTCCTAGTTTTTGACCCTTAAGTTTGGGCTTGGGTCCACAATCCTCAGAACTGGGAGTTAACCCAAATGGAGCTTTTTATCTGGCTGCGTAACAAAAGTTTCATAAAACTCCTAGAAACAAAATATCTACAAACAAAATTAACCAATACATTACTTTCACATCATTTGAATTTAAAGAAAAGGAATTGCTTTTTTAAAGCACACAAAATAGCATACCATTTATTATGAGTATTCTTTATCAACAGTAGTTTTAGGAATACGGTTGGGAGATCTTATGGGAGACTTTACATGATCTCCCATTAAAGTTGGTTTAGTTGTCATTTTTGTCAATTACACTGTGCAAGGCTGTGACCGAGGGCTGGCTCATAGATGGGTAACCTCTGCCATTTCCTGGGGTCCCACATTCAGAAGGGCATATGATTGAGTGTTATGCTGTAGCCTTTGTGATATTTTCCCTATTTCTCATTGAACTTGAAATCATGAGTGGTTAATGGTTCATAGAAAATGCATGTGAGAAGAGGACAAAATGTGGATGTCCTGTTGTTATTCCCATTTTTAGATAATAAATATTCATCATCGACATCAAAATCCATTGGAATCACAATGCATTGTTCAATACTGAAGCTGACTGCATGGGAAATTTCTAATGTCAACAACTAAGTGGAGGTGCTGAGAGACCCATCTCTATGGTTTAGACAAATATCTCCCATATGTAAAGGCTTAGTACTCAGGGTGGTGGTACTATTGGAAGATTCTTTGGATGCTTTAAGAGGTGAGTCCCAGTGGGAGGTATGTAGCATGAATCTTAAAAGGTCTTATTAATAAAAGCAAACCCAGAGCCAGGTATTGGGGTGAACGCTGAAAGAGCAGAGAAACAGAACAAGCCACAGCCAACTTAACTTTGCCAATTCTTCAGCTGATCTTATTTCCTCAGACTGAAAGCTTCTGAGTTCTCACCTGAATGGATCTCAGCTGAACTGCTGCTAAAAGCCTCAAACCTTAAAAAAGGCTCTAGTTCCTGGTCCTCACGCCTTGTATCCCTTTCTGCTTCCTGCCATCACTTCCTGGGATTAAAGGTGTGGGTCACCATGCCTGGATGTTTACAGTGTGGCTTTGAACTTATGCCTCTGGAATGCTAGGATTAAAGGCATGTGCTACCACTGTCTAACCCAAAGTTTAATATAGTGGCTGTTCTATCTCTGACTCCCAGATAAGTTTATTGGGGTGCACAATATATTAGGGAACACAATATCACCACAGAGGTATTTAGGTTACTGGACCATGCCCTTTAAAGAGATTATAGAACCCTGTTTTCATCACTACACCCTATGTTCTCAACAAGATGTCAGTCACCAACACCAGAGACCAAAATCAACTGGGCCATCAGCTCTTGGCCCAGAACCTCCCAAACAGTCAAAATGAGCCATTTCTGTTTATGTTACTAGCCCTAGGTTCATCATAGAGATAAAAAGCTGACTAATGTAGCAAGGAAATAATTAGAAGAACAGTTCTTAATCTAAAAGAAAGGCAATTTAATCTAAAAAAATTGCTAACGACCAGGGACCCTTAACGCTCATTCTTGTTTGTGTTTCTTCCCTGTAGGGCAATGACTTAGTTTGAAAATGACTTAGAATGAAACAGAAGGTTCTTCCTCTTTCAAATCCCTCATTCTTTCTATCTTTGCTGATGCATCAGTAAATCAAATGTAGAAGATGTGTGCATAAAAAGTGAAATAAAAACATCTGGATGGATGTTCTGCAACATTTGGTGATTTGGACAAGAACAAAGCACACATGCATCCTCAGAGAAATGAAATGCTCTTACGATTGCCTCCAGATTAAAATGTTATGAAATAAAGGTAATAGGCAGCATTAATAATTTAAATGTTTAAATCCTTTGTTACTTAATGACAATAATTTGCAGTAAAAAACCCTATGATTTGCCAAGAAATAAAATAAAGAAATCAGTTTCCCTTAAACGACAAAATACTTGTCTTTTTTCTCTTCTTGTACATTAGATTTAGTCATTTCAAGGGATAGCTGACATGCAGTGTTTCCTTAAAAAAATCTCTATTCTATAACTGCAACTGAGCACGGTGGTACACACCTTTAATCCTAGCACTTGGGAGGTAGAGGCAGGTGGATTCCTATGAGTTCAATGCCAACCTGGTCAACATAGATAGTTCCAGTTCCTGCAGGGAAACATAATGAGACCCTGCTTCAAAAAACCAAAAAAATCTGCAAAATATACTATTGGTGTGTAAAATGTAAACTAGAAACATAAAAACAAAAACAAAACTCGTAAATGAAAATATAAGCAAGATGCTTTTTGTTTTGTGCAATCAAAGGTTCTGCTTTAAAATGAGAAGCTTGCTTTGTGGTTGGGCACATCTTCTGACAAGATTGTTTGCACAGGGTTGAGATGTAATCCAAAGATGACTTTTACTTTTGATAAGGACTGTTTAGTAAGCTGCATCTATATGTCTCTTCCATCATACTGCAAGTACGCACCAAACATGTGCCCGTCTTAGGTATCATTGTATTTCCACTTATGCCTGCTGTGTCTGGCTTAGAATTAGGATAGTGAACATAAACCGAACAAGGATACCACAGCCTTCCAAGACGTTTATTTCATACCTACTTATGATTCTATTTCTGAGTGGAGCTCCAGAGCTGAGCAGACTCTAGCTCACCTTTATAGTTCTTTCTGCATATCTTCAGCCATAGTACTCCATCTCATATCACTCAGCAATCCACTGACGCCCTCTCTCCTAAGTGCACTGAGTGTGTGAAGTTTTTAGAAAGTATATGTACCAAACCTCCAAGTTAAGATTCCAGGACATTTTTTAAAACCTTGGATGCATTACCTTTTTATCTAATTATTTAGAAATCTTCCTTCAAGAGTCATGTAAAAACCAAGTCAGGTGAGTTCTATTTGTTAAGTTGGATTTGCTGATTTGGGAAATACTTCAGTTGTTAAACCATTAAGTTGTGAAGACATGATGTTAAAAAGCGGCTGTTCTTCTGTCTGTCCCTGCTGGTTAACATGGTCACAGAATCACTCTTTTTTTTTTTTTTTTTTTTTAAAGACAGACAGACTTGCTATGTAGACCTATCTAGCCTAGAACTCACAGACATGCCACTGTAGCCTTTCAAGCACTGGGATCAAAGGCATGCACCATACCCTGCCTGAACCATTTCTTCGTGCAGTATAATTCTTCCCTCTATCTTGATGACCATGACAGGCTACCTCAAGGACTTAAATAACTAAAAAATAAAATGGACATTATAAATTTAAATATTTATAATAGCCAAATAACAAGTAATTGAGAGATGTGAGAAACACTTTCATCTGCTCTTCCGGGCTTGTATGTTCCATGAGTAATCCACTGCCTGGTGCATTTCCTGTGTCATACCCCTCACAGTGTTACCTCATCTGTCTATCCCACGAGGACACTGGTCCTGTCTAGCCAGATCTGACCCAGAAGCCCAGATGCAGCCACTGGTTTTCTTCCTTGCTTCCTTTCCTTCTTTCTTTCCTTTTTCAAATGCCTTTTCTCACCCACTTGACCCTTCAAATAGAACGTGTGCCTATCTCACATTTTATGTCGCTACTTTACAAACTCCCTGCACTCTGCTTTAGATTTCTCTGTACTGTATTAGTCTGTCAATTAACTATAATATATATAAGTTAGCCTAGCTTATTTTAAAATTACCCTCAAGAAGTGTGTCTCTTTTATGACCTAACTCAAAAGTCTGTTTTCAACAAAGAGAGTTCTCCT